>CATOUR010000519.1:0-119042 GCA_951848785.1 Callosobruchus maculatus
TAGCCGAGCTGTCGAGCAATATAAGAAGTCAAATTGAAAATGCCGGGAACGTTAACTTTTGTGCGACTTTTGAAAAATTGATGCTACATCCTGGTGCTTGCATTTGGAGATGAAAGGTACTTGTTATGTAAAAAAACTTTACTTTGATATATTACAGGTTACAAAAAGCGGCAATGAATTATGGACCCAGTATAATTTGCAACCAAATGGGGATGCAGGATCATCAAGAGTCAAAAAGAAGTCATATTGTACTAGACACAGTTATGGGAATTTTACCTGAAAGAAGTTAAACCCATTAAGTATATAAGACGCTGTAACCTAGCCAGGGTAAACAATAGGCGTCAAGTTCTTCCTAAAAGAAGCAACTAAATATTGAGGGAGTAAGAAAAAAGGAGGAAGAGGAAGAAAACAAAATGCAGAAGGCAGAAGGCAGAAGAAGGCAGAAGGCAGAAGAAGGCAGAAGGCAGAAGAAGCAGAAGAAGGCAGAAGAAGGCAGAAGAAGGCAGAAGAAGTCAGAAGAAGGCAGAAGTCAGAGGCAGAAGGCAGAAGAAGGCAGAAGGCAGAAGGCAGAAGGCAGAAGGCAGAAGTCAGAAGAAGGCAGAAGGCAGAAGAAGGCAGAAGGCAGAAGGCAGAAGGCAGAAGGCAGAAGAAGGCAGAAGGCAGAAGGCAGAAGGCAGAAGGCAGAAGGCAGAAGGCAGAAGAAGGCAGAACGGCAGAAGAAGGCAGAAGAAGGCAGAAGAAGGGCAGAAGCAGAAGAAGGCAGAAGAAGGCAAGAAGAAGGCAGAAGAAGGCAGAAGAAGGCAGAAGAAGAAGTCAGAAGAAGGCAGAAGTCAGAAGAAGGCAGAAGGCAGAAGAAGGCAGAAGGCAGAAGGCAGAAGGCAGAAGGCAGAAGTCAGAAGAAGGCAGAAGGCAGAAGAAGGCAGAAGGCAGAAGGCAGAAGGCAGAAGGCAGAAGAAGGCAGAAGGCAGAAGGCAGAAGGCAGAAGGCAGAAGGCAGAAGGCAGAAGAAGGCAGAAGGCAGAAGAAGGCAGAGAAGGCAGAAGAAGGCAGAAGAAGGCAGAAGAAGGCAGAGAAGGCAGAAGAAGGCAGAAGAAGGCAGAAGAAGGCAGAAGAAGTCAGAAGAAGGCAGAAGTCAGAAGAAGGCAGAAGGCAGAAGAAGGCAGAAGGCAGAAGGCAGAAGGCAGAAGGCAGAAGTCAGAAGAAGGCAGAAGGCAGAAGAAGGCAGAAGGCAGAAGGCAGAAGGCAGAAGGCAGAAGAAGGCAGAAGGCAGAAGGCAGAAGGCAGAAGGCAGAAGGCAGAAGGCAGAAGAAGGCAGAAGGCAGAAGAAGGCAGAAGAAGGCAGAAGAAGTCAGAAGAAGGCAGAAGTCAGAAGAAGGCAGAAGGCAGAAGAAGGCAGAAGGCAGAAGAAGGCAGAAGAAGGCAGAAGAAGGCAGAAGAAGGCAGAAGAAGGCAGAAGAAGCAGAAGAAGGCAGAAGAAGGCAGAAGAAGGCAGAAGAAGGCAGAAGAAGGCAGAAGAAGGCAGAAGAAGGCAGAAGAAGGCAGAAGAAGTCAGAAGAAGGCAGAAGTCAGAAGAAGGCAGAAGGCAGAAGAAGGCAGAAGGCAGAAGGCAGAAGCAGAAGGCAGAAGTCAGAAGAAGGCAGAAGGCAGAAGAAGGCAGAAGGCAGAAGGCAGAAGGCAGAAGGCAGAAGAAGGCAGAAGGCAGAAGGCAGAAGGCAGAAGGCAGAAGGCAGAAGGCAGAAGAAGGCAGAAGGCAGAAGAAGGCAGAAGAAGGCAGAAGAAGGCAGAAGAAGGCAGAAGAAGGCAGAAGAAGGCAGAAGAAGGCAGAGAAGAAGGCAGAAGAAGGCAGAAGAAGGCAGAAGAAGTCAGAAGAAGGCAGAAGTCAGAAGAAGGCAGAAGGCAGAAGAAGGCAGAAGGCAGAAGGCAGAAGGCAGAGGCAGAAGTCAGAAGAAGGCAGAAGGCAGAAGAAGGCAGAAGCAGAAGGCAGAAGGCAGAAGGCAGAAGAAGGCAGAAGGCAGAAGGCAGAAGGCAGAAGGCAGAAGGCAGAAGGCAGAAGAAGGCAGAAGGCAGAAGAAGGCAGAAGAAGGCAGAAGAAGGCAGAAGAAGGCAGAAGAAGCAGAAGAAGCAGAAGAAGGCAGAAGAAGGCAGAAGAAGGCAGAAGAAGGCAGAAGAAGTCAGAAGAAGGCAGAAGTCAGAAGAAGGCAGAAGGCAGAAGAAGGCAGAAGGCAGAAGAAGGCAGAAGAAGGCAGAAGAAGGCAGAAGAAGGCAGAAGAAGGCAGAAGAAGGCAGAAGAAGGCAGAAGAAGGCAGAAGAAGGCAGAAGAAGGCAGAAGAAGGCAGAAGAAGCAGAAGAAGGCAGAAGAAGGCAGAAGAAGCAGAAGAAGGCAGACAGAAGGCAGAAGAAGGCAGAAGAAGTCAGAAGAAGGCAGAAGTCAGAAGAAGGCAGAAGGCAGAAGAAGGCAGAAGGCAGAAGGCAGAAGGCAGAAGGCAGAAGTCAGAAGAAGGCAGAAGGCAGAAGAAGGCAGAAGGCAGAAGGCAGAAGGCAGAAGGGCAGAAGAAGGCAGAAGGCAGAAGGCAGAAGGCAGAAGGCAGAAGGCAGAAGCAGAAAGGCAGAAGGCAGAAGAAGGCAGAAGAAGGCAGAAGAAGGCAGAAGAAGGCAGAAGAAGGCAGAAGAAGGCAGAAGAAGGCAGAAGAAGGCAGAAGAAGGCAGAAGAAGGCAGAAGAAGTCAGAAGAAGGCAGAAGTCAGAAGAAGGCAGAAGGCAGAAGAAGGCAGAAGGCAGAAGAAGGCAGAAGAAGGCAGAAGAAGGCAGAAGAAGGCAGAAGAAGGCAGAAGAAGGCAGAAGAAGGCAGAAGAAGGCAGAAGAAGGCAGAAGAAGGCAGAAGAAGGCAGAAGAAGGCAGAAGAAGTCAGAAGAAGGCAGAAGTCAGAAGAAGGCAGAAGGCAGAAGAAGGCAGAAGGCAGAAGCAGAAGCAGAAGGCAGAAGTCAGAAGAAGGCAGAAGGCAGAAGAAGGCAGAGGCAGAAGGCAGAAGGCAGAAGGCAGAAGAAGGCAGAAGGCAGAAGGCAGAAGGCAGAAGGCAGAAGGCAGAAGGCAGAAGAAGGCAGAAGGCAGAAGAAGGCAGAAGAAGGCAGAAGAGGCAGAAGAAGGCAGAAGAAGGCAGAAGAAGGCAGAAGAAGGCAGAAGAAGGCAGAAGAAGGCAGAAGAAGGCAGAAGAAGTCAGAAGAAGGCAGAAGTCAGAAGAAGGCAGAAGGCAGAAGAAGGCAGAAGGCAGAAGAAGGCAGAAGGCAGAAGAAGGCAGAAGAAGGCAGAAGAAGGCAGAAGGCAGAAGAAGCAGAAGAAGGCAGAAGGCAGAAGAAGGCAGAAGAAGGCAGAAGAAGGCAGAAGAAGGCAGAAGAAGGCAGAGAAGGCAGAAGAAGGCAGAAGAAGGCAGAAGAAGGCAGAAGGCAGAAGGCAGAAGGCAGAAGTCAGAAGAAGGCAGAAGGGCAGAAGAAGGCAGAAGGCAGAAGGCAGAAGGCAGAAGGCAGAAGAAGGCAGAAGGCAGAAGAAGGCAGAAGAAGGCAGAAGAAGGCAGAAGAAGGCAGAAGAAGGCAGAAGAAGGCAGAAGAAGGCAGAAGAAGGCAGAAGGCAGAAGAAGGCAGAAGGCAGAAGGCAGAAGGCAGAAGGCAGAAGTCAGAAGAAGGCAGAAGGCAGAAGAAGCAGAAGGCAGAAGGCAGAAGGCAGAAGGCAGAAGAAGGCAGAAGGCAGAAGGCAGAAGGCAGAAGTCAGAAGAAGGCAGAAGAAGGCAGAAGAAGGCAGAAGAAGGCAAGAAGAAGGCAGAAGGCAGAAGGCAGAAGGCAGAAGGCAGAAGTCAGAAGAAGGCAGAAGGCAGAAGAAGGCAGAAGGCAGAAGGCAGAAGGCAGAAGGCAGAAGAAGGCAGAAGGCAAGAGAAGGCAGAAGAAGGCAGAAGAAGGCAGAAGAAGGCAGAAGAAGGCAGAAGAAGGCAGAAGAAGGCAGAAGAAGGCAGAAGAAGGCAGAAGGCAGAAGAAGGCAGAAGGCAGAAGGCAGAAGGCAGAAGGCAGAAGTCAGAAGAAGGCAGAAGGCAGAAGAAGGCAGAAGGCAGAAGGCAGAAGGCAGAAGGCAGAAGAAGGCAGAAGGCAGAAGGCAGAAGGCAGAAGGCAGAAGGCAGAAGGCAGAAGAAGCAGAAGGCAGAAGAAGGCAGAAGAAGAAGGCAGAAGAAGGCAGAAGAAGGCAGAAGAAGGCAGAAGAAGGCAGAAGAAGGCAGAAGAAGGCAGAAGAAGGCAGAAGAAGGCAGAAGAAGGCAGAAGAAGGCAGAAGAAGGCAGAAGAAGGCAGAAGAAGGCAGAAGAAGGCAGAAGAAGGCAGAAGAAGGCAGAAGGCAGAGAAGGCAGAAGAAGGCAGAAGAAGGCAGAAGAAGCAGAAGAAGCAGAAGAAGGCAGAAGAAGGCAGAAGGCAGAGAAGGCAGAAGAAGGCAGAAGAAGGCAGAAGAAGGCAGAAGAAGGCAGAAGAAGCAGAAGAAGTCAGAAGAAGGCAGAAGGCAGAAGAAGGCAGAAGAGGCAGAAGAGAGAAGGCAGAAGAAGCAGAAGAAGGCAGAAGAAGTCAGAAGAAGGCAGAAGTCAGAAGAAGGCAGAAGGCAGAAGAAGGCAGAAGGCAGAAGAAGGCAGAAGAAGGCAGAAGAAGGCAGAAGAAGGCAGAAGAAGGGCAGAAGAAGGGCAGAAGCAGAGAAGGCAGAAGAAGGCAGAAGAAGGCAGAAGAAGGCAGAAGAAGGCAGGAAGAAGTCAGAAGAAGGCAGAAGAAGGCAGAAGAAGGCAGAAGAAGGCAGAAGAAGGCAGAAGAAGGCAGAAGAAGTCAGAAGAAGGCAGAAGTCAGAAGAAGGCAGAAGAGCAGAAGAAGGCAGAAGAAGGCAGAAGAAGGCAGAGAAGCAAAGGAGAGAAGGCAGAAGAAGGCAGAAGAAGTCAGAAGAAGGCAGAAGTCAGAAGAAGGCAGAAGGCAGAAGAAGGCAGAAGAAGGCAGAAGAAGGCAGAAGAAGGCAGAAGAAGGCAGAAGAAGGCAGAAGAAGGCAGAAGAAGGCAGAAGAAGGCAGAAGAAGGCAGAAGAAGGCAGAAGAAGGCAGAAGAAGGCAGAAGGGAGAGGCAGAAGAAGGCAGAAGAAGGCAGAAGAAGGCAGAAGGCAGAAGAAGGCAGAAGAAGGCAGAAGAAGGCAGAAGAAGGCAGAAGAAGGCAGAAGAAGGCAGAAGAAGGCAGAAGAAGGCAGAAGAAGGCAGAGAAGGCAGAAGAAGTCAGAAGAAGGCAGAAGAAGGCAGAAGAGGCAGAAGAAGGCAGAAGAAGGCAGAAGAAGGCAGAAGAAGTCAGAAGAAGGCAGAAGTCAGAAGAAGGCAGAGAGGCAGAAGAAGGCAGAAGAAGGCAGAAGAAGGCAGAAGAAGGCAGAAGAAGTCAGAAGAAGGCAGAAGTCAGAAGAAGGCAGAAGGCAGAAGAAGGCAGAAGAAGGCAGAAGAAGGCAGAAGAAGGCAGAAGAAGTCAGAAGAAGGCAGAAGAAGGCAGAAGAAGGCAGAAGAAGGCAGAAGAGAAGGCAGAAGAAGGCAGAAGGCAGAAGAAGGCAGAAGAAGGCAGAAGAAGGCAGAAGAAGGCAGAAGAAGGCAGAAGAAGGCAGAAGAAGGCAGAAGAAGGCAGAAGAAGGCAGAAGAAGTCAGAAGAAGGCCAGAAGAAGGCAGAAGAAGGCAGAAGAAGGCAGAAGAAGGCAGAAGAAGGCAGAAGAAGTCAGAAGAAGGCAGAAGTCAGAAGAAGGCAGAGGCAGAAGAAGGCAGAAGAAAGGCAGAAGAAGCAGAAGAAGGCAGAAGAAGTCAGAAGAAGGCAGAAGTCAGAAGAAGGCAGAAGGCAGAAGAAGGCAGAAGAAGGCAGAAGAAGGCAGAAGAAGGCAGAAGAAGTCAGAAGAAGGCAGAAGAAGGCAGAAGAAGGCAGAAGAAGGCAGAAGAAGCAGAAGAAGGCAGAAGAAGGCAGAAGAAGGCAGAAGAAGTCAGAAGAAGGCAGAAGTCAGAAGAAGGCAGAAGGCAGAAGAAGGCAGAAGGCAGAAGGCAGAAGTCAGAAGAAGGCAGAAGGCAGAAGAAGGCAGAAGGCAGAAGGCAGAAGGCAGAAGGCAGAAGAAGGCAGAAGGCAGAAGGCAGAAGGCAGAAGGCAGAAGGCAGAAGGCAGAAGAAGGCAGAAGGCAGAAGAAGGCAGAAGAAGGCAGAAGAGGCAGAAGAAGGCAGAAGAAGGCAGAAGAAGGCAGAAGAAGGCAGAAGAAGGCAGAAGAAGGCAGAAGAAGGCAGAAGAAGTCAGAAGAAGGCAGAAGTCAGAAGAAGGCAGAAGGCAGAAGAAGGCAGAAGGCAGAAGAAGGCAGAAGAAGGCAGAAGAAGGCAGAAGAAGGCAGAAGAAGGCAGAAGGCAGAAGAAGGCAGAAGAAGGCAGAAGAAGGCAGAAGAAGGCAGAAGGCAGAAGAAGGCAGAAGAAGGCAGAAGAAGGCAGAAGGCAGAAGAAGGCAGAAGAAGGCAGAAGAAGGCAGAAGAAGGCAGAAGAAGGCAGAAGGCAGAAGAAGGCAGAAGAAGGCAGAAGAAGGCAGAAGAAGGCAGAAGAAGGCAGAAGAAGGCAGAAGAAGGCAGAAGAAGGCAGAAGCAGAAGAAGGCAGAAGAAGGCAGAAGGCAGAAGAAGGCAGAAGAAGGCAGAAGAAGGCAGAAGAAGGCAGAAGAAGGCAGAAGAAGGCAGAAGGCAGAAGAAGGCAGAAGAAGGCAGAAGAAGGCAGAAGAAGGCAGAAGAAGGCAGAAGGCAGAAGAAGGCAGAAGAAGGCAGAAGAAGGCAGAAGAAGGCAGAAGGCAGAAGAAGGCAGAAGAAGGCAGAAGAAGGCAGAAGAAGGCAGAAGAAGGCAGAAGAAGGCAGAAGAAGGCAGAAGAAGGCAGAAGGCAGAAGAAGGCAGAAGAAGGCAGAAGAAGGCAGAAGTCAGAAGAAGGCAGAAGGCAGAAGAAGGCAGAAGGCAGAAGAAGGCAGAAGAAGGCAGAAGAAGGCAGAAGAAGGCAGAAGAAGGCAGAAGGCAGAAGAAGGCAGAAGAAGGCAGAAGAAGGCAGAAGAAGGCAGAAGAAGTCAGAAGAAGGCAGAAGTCAGAAGAAGGCAGAAGGCAGAAGAAGGCAGAAGGCAGAAGAAGGCAGAAGAAGGCAGAAGAAGGCAGAAGAAGGCAGAAGAAGGCAGAAGAAGGCAGAAGAAGGCAGAAGGCAGAAGAAGGCAGAAGGCAGAAGAAGGCAGAAGGCAGAAGAAGGCAGAAGAAGGCAGAAGAAGGCAGAAGAAGGCAGAAGAAGGCAGAAGAAGGCAGAAGAAGGCAGAAGAAGGCAGAAGAAGGCAGAAGAAGGCAGAAGGCAGAAGAAGGCAGAAGGCAGAAGAAGGCAGAAGGCAGAAGAAGGCAGAAGAAGGCAGAAGAAGGCAGAAGAAGGCAGAAGAAGGCAGAAGAAGGCAGAAGAAGGCAGAAGAAGGCAGAAGAAGGCAGAAGAAGGCAGAAGGCAGAAGAAGGCAGAAGAAGGCAGAAGAAGGCAGAAGAAGGCAGAAGAAGTCAGAAGAAGGCAGAAGTCAGAAGAAGGCAGAAGGCAGAAGAAGGCAGAAGGCAGAAGAAGGCAGAAGAAGGCAGAAGAAGGCAGAAGAAGTCAGAAGAAGGCAGAAGTCAGAAGAAGGCAGAAGAAGGCAGAAGAAGGCAGAAGAAGGCAGAAGAAGTCAGAAGAAGGCAGAAGTCAGAAGAAGGCAGAAGGCAGAAGAAGGCAGAAGGCAGAAGAAGGCAGAAGAAGGCAGAAGAAGGCAGAAGAAGGCAGAAGAAGGCAGAAGAAGGCAGAAGAAGGCAGAAGGCAGAAGAAGGCAGAAGGCAGAAGAAGGCAGAAGGCAGAAGAAGGCAGAAGAAGGCAGAAGAAGGCAGAAGAAGGCAGAAGAAGGCAGAAGAAGGCAGAAGAAGGCAGAAGAAGGCAGAAGAAGGCAGAAGAAGGCAGAAGGCAGAAGAAGGCAGAAGGCAGAAGAAGGCAGAAGAAGGCAGAAGAAGGCAGAAGAAGGCAGAAGAAGGCAGAAGGCAGAAGAAGGCAGAAGAAGGCAGAAGAAGGCAGAAGAAGGCAGAAGAAGGCAGAAGAAGGCAGAAGAAGGCAGAAGGCAGAAGAAGGCAGAAGAAGGCAGAAGAAGGCAGAAGAAGGCAGAAGAAGGCAGAAGGCAGAAGAAGGCAGAAGAAGGCAGAAGAAGGCAGAAGAAGGCAGAAGAAGGCAGAAGGCAGAAGAAGGCAGAAGAAGGCAGAAGAAGGCAGAAGAAGGCAGAAGAAGGCAGAAGAAGGCAGAAGAAGGCAGAAGAAGGCAGAAGGCAGAAGAAGGCAGAAGAAGGCAGAAGAAGGCAGAAGTCAGAAGAGGCAGAAGGCAGAAGAAGGCAGAAGGCAGAAGAAGGCAGAAGAAGGCAGAAGAAGGCAGAAGAAGGCAGAAGAAGGCAGAAGGCAGAAGAAGGCAGAAGAAGGCAGAAGAAGGCAGAAGAAGGCAGAAGAAGTCAGAAGAAGGCAGAAGTCAGAAGAAGGCAGAAGGCAGAAGAAGGCAGAAGGCAGAAGAAGGCAGAAGAAGGCAGAAGAAGGCAGAAGAAGGCAGAAGAAGGCAGAAGAAGGCAGAAGAAGGCAGAAGGCAGAAGAAGGCAAGAAGGCAGAAGAAGGCAGAAGGCAGAAGAAGGCAGAAGAAGGCAGAAGAAGGCAGAAGAAGGCAGAAGAAGGCAGAAGAAGGCAGAAGAAGGCAGAAGAAGGCAGAAGAAGGCAGAAGAAGGCAGAAGAAGTCAGAAGAAGGCAGAAGGCAGAAGAAGGCAGAAGAAGGCAGAAGAAGGCAGAAGAAGGCAGAAGAAGGCAGAAGAAGGCAGAAGAAGGCAGAAGAAGGCAGAAGGCAGAAGAAGGCAGAGAAGGCAGAAGGCAGAAGGCAGAAGAAGGCAGAAGAAGGCAGAAGAAGGCAGAAGAAGGCAGAAGAAGGCAGAAGAAGGCAGAAGAAGGCAGAAGAAGGCAGAAGAAGGCAGAAGAAGGCAGAAGGCAGAAGAAGGCAGAAGAAGGCAGAAGAAGGCAGAAGAAGGCAGAAGAAGGCAGAAGAAGGCAGAAGAAGGCAGAAGGCAGAAGAAGGCAGAAGGCAGAAGAAGGCAGAAGGCAGAAGAAGGCAGAAGAAGGCAGAAGAAGGCAGAAGAAGGCAGAAGAAGGCAGAAGAAGGCAGAAGAAGGCAGAAGAAGGCAGAAGAAGGCAGAAGAAGGCAGAAGAAGGCAGAAGAAGGCAGAAGAAGTCAGAAGAAGGCAGAAGAAGGCAGAAGAAGGCAGAAGAAGGCAGAAGAAGGCAGAAGGCAGAAGAAGGCAGAAGAAGGCAGAAGAAGGCAGAAGAAGGCAGAAGAAGGCAGAAGAAGGCAGAAGAAGGCAGAAGGCAGAAGAAGGCAGAAGAAGGCAGAAGAAGGCAGAAGAAGGCAGAAGAAGGCAGAAGAAGGCAGAAGAAGGCAGAAGGCAGAAGAAGGCAGAAGGCAGAAGAAGGCAGAAGGCAGAAGAAGGCAGAAGAAGGCAGAAGAAGGCAGAAGAAGGCAGAAGAAGGCAGAAGAAGGCAGAAGAAGGCAGAAGAAGGCAGAAGGCAGAAGAAGGCAGAAGGCAGAAGAAGGCAGAAGGCAGAAGAAGGCAGAAGAAGGCAGAAGAAGGCAGAAGAAGGCAGAAGAAGGCAGAAGAAGGCAGAAGAAGGCAGAAGAAGGCAGAAGAAGGCAGAAGAAGGCAGAAGAAGGCAGAAGAAGGCAGAAGAAGTCAGAAGAAGGCAGAAGTCAGAAGAAGGCAGAAGGCAGAAGAAGGCAGAAGGCAGAAGAAGGCAGAAGAAGGCAGAAGAAGGCAGAAGAAGGCAGAAGAAGGCAGAAGGCAGAAGAAGGCAGAAGTCAGAAGAAGGCAGAAGGCAGAAGAAGGCAGAAGAAGGCAGAAGAAGGCAGAAGAAGGCAGAAGAAGGCAGAAGAAGGCAGAAGAAGGCAGAAGGCAGATGAAGGCAGAAGAAGGCAGAAGAAGGCAGAAGAAGGCAGAAGAAGGCAGAAGAAGGCAGAAGAAGGCAGAAGGCAGAAGAAGGCAGAAGGCAGAAGAAGGCAGAAGGCAGAAGAAGGCAGAAGAAGGCAGAAGAAGGCAGAAGAAGGCAGAAGAAGGCAGAAGAAGGCAGAAGAAGGCAGAAGAAGGCAGAAGAAGGCAGAAGAAGGCAGAAGAAGGCAGAAGAAGGCAGAAGAAGTCAGAAGAAGGCAGAAGTCAGAAGAAGGCAGAAGGCAGAAGAAGGCAGAAGGCAGAAGAAGGCAGAAGAAGGCAGAAGAAGGCAGAAGAAGGCAGAAGAAGGCAGAAGAAGGCAGAAGAAGGCAGAAGAAGGCAGAAGGCAGAAGAAGGCAGAAGGCAGAAGAAGGCAGAAGGCAGAAGAAGGCAGAAGAAGGCAGAAGAAGGCAGAAGAAGGCAGAAGAAGGCAGAAGAAGGCAGAAGAAGGCAGAAGAAGGCAGAAGAAGGCAGAAGAAGGCAGAAGGCAGAAGAAGGCAGAAGAAGGCAGAAGAAGGCAGAAGAAGGCAGAAGAAGTCAGAAGAAGGCAGAAGTCAGAAGAAGGCAGAAGGCAGAAGAAGGCAGAAGGCAGAAGAAGGCAGAAGAAGGCAGAAGAAGGCAGAAGAAGGCAGAAGAAGGCAGAAGAAGGCAGAAGAAGGCAGAAGAAGGCAGAAGAAGGCAGAAGAAGGCAGAAGAAGGCAGAAGAAGGCAGAAGAAGTCAGAAGAAGGCAGAAGTCAGAAGAAGGCAGAAGGCAGAAGAAGGCAGAAGGCAGAAGAAGGCAGAAGAAGGCAGAAGAAGGCAGAAGAAGGCAGAAGAAGGCAGAAGAAGGCAGAAGAAGGCAGAAGAAGGCAGAAGAAGGCAGAAGAAGGCAGAAGGCAGAAGAAGGCAGAAGGCAGAAGAAGGCAGAAGAAGGCAGAAGAAGGCAGAAGAAGGCAGAAGAAGGCAGAAGAAGGCAGAAGAAGGCAGAAGAAGGCAGAAGAAGGCAGAAGAAGGCAGAAGAAGGCAGAAGAAGGCAGAAGAAGGCAGAAGAAGGCAGAAGGCAGAAGAAGGCAGAAGAAGGCAGAAGAAGGCAGAAGAAGGCAGAAGAAGGCAGAAGGCAGAAGAAGGCAGAAGAAGGCAGAAGAAGGCAGAAGAAGGCAGAAGAAGGCAGAAGAAGGCAGAAGAAGGCAGAAGAAGGCAGAAGAAGGCAGAAGAAGTCAGAAGAAGGCAGAAGAAGGCAGAAGAAGGCAGAAGAAGGCAGAAGAAGGCAGAAGAAGGCAGAAGAAGTCAGAAGAAGGCAGAAGTCAGAAGAAGGCAGAAGGCAGAAGAAGGCAGAAGAAGGCAGAAGAAGGCAGAAGAAGGCAGAAGAAGTCAGAAGAAGGCAGAAGTCAGAAGAAGGCAGAAGGCAGAAGAAGGCAGAAGAAGGCAGAAGAAGGCAGAAGAAGGCAGAAGAAGTCAGAAGAAGGCAGAAGAAGGCAGAAGAAGGCAGAAGAAGGCAGAAGAAGGCAGAAGAAGGCAGAAGAAGGCAGAAGAAGGCAGAAGAAGGCAGAAGAAGTCAGAAGAAGGCAGAAGTCAGAAGAAGGCAGAAGGCAGAAGAAGGCAGAAGGCAGAAGGCAGAAGTCAGAAGAAGGCAGAAGGCAGAAGAAGGCAGAAGGCAGAAGGCAGAAGGCAGAAGGCAGAAGAAGGCAGAAGGCAGAAGGCAGAAGGCAGAAGGCAGAAGGCAGAAGGCAGAAGAAGGCAGAAGGCAGAAGAAGGCAGAAGAAGGCAGAAGAAGGCAGAAGAAGGCAGAAGAAGGCAGAAGAAGGCAGAAGAAGGCAGAAGAAGGCAGAAGAAGGCAGAAGAAGGCAGAAGAAGTCAGAAGAAGGCAGAAGTCAGAAGAAGGCAGAAGGCAGAAGAAGGCAGAAGGCAGAAGAAGGCAGAAGAAGGCAGAAGAAGGCAGAAGAAGGCAGAAGAAGGCAGAAGAAGGCAGAAGAAGGCAGAAGAAGGCAGAAGAAGGCAGAAGAAGGCAGAAGAAGGCAGAAGAAGGCAGAAGAAGGCAGAAGAAGGCAGAAGAAGGCAGATGAAGGCAGAAGAAGGCAGAAGAAGGCAGAAGAAGGCAGAAGAAGGCAGAAGGCAGAAGGCAGAAAGCAGAACGCAGAAAGCAGTCCAAAATATAGTTGCTTTGCAAAGTATAGTTTTACAGCTTCTCTCAATGAGAGTCAAAAAATGCACAGTTTATAACGAACTTGAATATGCAGAAATAGTTAGGTTAGTCAGCCTTGCTTCCAACCTCAACTAACAATATTTAGAACCTTAACTGTCAAAAATTTGTTTAATATTGCCTTTCAGCATATACTGAAGTTCCTAAAGCCTCTTCTGCCACTGCATACAATATTTGTCTATTCTAACAAACTATATTTCAGCAAATGCATTCTACAGTAATGTATAATTTAGGGACGTTTAATTGTAGCCATAATTATTTATAGCAGCCGCATCAATAAATCCGTCAGACCTATTCATATTGATGATCATGACAAATAGGTGCATTTAAACTATATTAATATTTGAAATTACCTAAATAACTCACTACTGTTTTACCCAAAACTGTTTCAAATATATTATCTATGTCCACATGCGGTTATACCTAGGATGCTGGGCACTGAAGCTTTACAACAACTGATTTTCTCTTACAGCGTAGATACCTTTTTGAATTCTATTTTTGTGAGTTGTAGGCTCACTATTGAAGTAGAATGATTTTCCATACTTTCTTTAGATTTCCTTTGAACTGTTGGTTCTTGGGCTGTTCGGCCGGCGTCTACATGCTACGCCGTCCTGGCGTCGGCGCGCTTCGCTGCTTGACGTTTCTTTCTTTTATGGTTAGCCTCCCTCAAGGCTGAAAGTTTATTGCGCTGTAGAAGCGCTGCGAGATGATAAGTGTATGTGAACGTTAAATTTAAAACGCTGCAGATTGAAGCCGTCGGGAAACAAATTTCCTGGTAGCTTATTCCACAGCGTCGAAGCTCTCCAAAAGAAAGAATGCTGAAGAAGACTGGTTTGGGAAGTAGAGACCTTGACCTGGTAAGGATGAGCTCGCAGAGCCGTTCTAGTGTCCCTCGTTCGGACGGTCTTTGGTATTATTATCTGGGAGAGCTCACTCGAACATCTTCTGGGATGCCGTTTTAGCAATCCTGACGACGTGGTCATGCCAAGACATGTTACTGTTGATGTTGATCCCCAAAAGCTTGACGGAAGGTGACTCGACTATTAGGTGACCCTCCATTTCCACAGTTGCTAAGCCAATGTGATGCTTCTTTGTCTGTGCTGTGGCTTGAGTTTTCGCCAACACGAGTGGTCTGCATCCTCAGAAACGGATGTTACCTATTCGGCGGGTTCCGAGACACTGAGGCATATAAGCTGTTTCACAACCACAAACAATCCACAAGACCTCTGTACTGCACGAAGTATAACTCAACTGTAAAGAATCATATTTTTGGAAAAAACAATCCGGAGGAACGGGCGTAATCCCAAGCAGGTATAATAAAATAAACAGGCACGTGTGGCCATGACAAAGCTTATTAAAATATGGCGTGACCATAACATTACTAAAGCTACAAAAATGTCGCTGGTTCAGTCTCTTGTGTTCTCCATATTTTTGTATGCCTCGGAAACTTGGACTGTTAAAAAGGCAGATCGGGCTCGCATAGATGCTTTTGAAATGTGGACGTGGAGGAGAATGGTGAGAGTCCGTTATACCGCCCATCGAACTAATGTTTCCATACTGGATGAGCTCGGTAATCCAAAGAGACTATCCTCCATTGTGTCGACGAGAATGCTTACATTCTTCGGACATATTCACAGAAGCCATAATGTGGAGAAACTTGTAGTTCAGGGTCACGCCTCGAGTGGGTGGCACCGTGGCCGTTCCCCTACACGCTGGGTGGATACGACGAAGCAGTTGCTAGATATGAGTATCAAGAGCGCCACTGAACTGACAGTAAATCGCGAACGATGGCGAGCTACAGTTCTTAAAACTATTGATAATATTCGTGTCGGCAATAGTCTAGCTCCGACTTAATGCATTTTACGAGTTCACAACATGTCTGTTAAGACATTGTGACTATGATGATGATAAAATAGACATTATGGCGCAAAGTAGGATCTTATTCATAATGTGACAAATGGCCTAATTTATTGTAAAAGCTCGTCAGACTCTGCCCTTAGGTATTCGCCGCTTTTGCGTTGCATGCCCAACTAAACTCTTGGATAATAACAGTATTTTCGAAAAATAAAATTTTCTCACCCTGACACTCTTCATATTTCTTTCGCAAGCCACGTGATATCAGCTAATTATAAATGTTAGGAGCAAACACCGATTTCGGCCAGTGGACGGAAAATATGGTCAAGACGCGTTTTGGCTGCTACCGTCTTGCCAATGTCCGAATGATCGCTTTCTGGCTGTTCAATGTAGCCCAGAACGCGTTTTGGGCCAACTACGATTGCCAGAACACGTTCTATATTCTACGACGAATAAATAAATCTCAATTATTTGCCGTGTTGTGTTTCAATATTTCCTCTGAGCTTAGAATCCATAACAAAATGAATAAAAGCATTTGTAGATCTTAGGTCCGTGAAAAAAAACTGAAAGAATCATACCTCTTATGTCCAGCTCCCACATGAGCGGAATGAATAATGTCAAATAACTCGTGGGTCATGCAAAAATAACGCAGTTCGGCTGTTTCAATTAGCTTCTCGATATAGCCAATTTTTAAAATACCATATCTTTTCAATCGTCGTCTTTGTTTCGAAGATATTGTGTCACCGTTACTTTTACAAGCTTTTGCCGCCTTTACCTCTGTAAGTGTTTGGTCGTATCTTTCTCTTGTACAAATATTACTACGATCATTGCTACCATTTATGACTCTTTGCAGTTCCTCATTAAAACATAACCTTAGGTCTTCCATGGCACTCTCTAGCTACTGTCTAACCTGCAGAAAGATGAAATACTAAATGAATACACTGGCTCCAGAGGTATCGTTTACAAGCTAAGACACTCACAAAATCCACCACGCGTTATGGGAATTGCAGTAGAACGGGACGCGTTTTGGCAATCGTAGTCGACCCAAAACACGTTCTGGGCTACATTCAACAGTCGGAAAGCGATAATTCGGACATTGGCAAAACGGTAGCAGCCAAAACGCGTTTTGGCCAAATTTTCCGTCCATTGGCCGAAATCGGTGTTTGCTCTTAACATATACATACGAAGTTTGTTCTACACCTTTTCCGTCTATAGTTTCTAAAACGTCCAGTGATAGTTCAAAACGGTCAAGTTACCTTTCCAACTAGCCACTTGTAATTTCAAGTTCAAGTTGGGAAATTAACTTGACTATTTTGAATTATCACTGGACGCTTTAGAAACTGCAGCTGGAAAAGGGGTAGATAATTCTGTATTGTGTAACGCAGAAGCTATTGAATTGATTTCAATGAAATTCTGACAGTACTATTACCGTGGTGAGAATGGAAAACGCGTATGGTTTTTACAAATCGTGTCAGTGGCGCCGCAGCAATAATCTTTAATATTTTTTTGGGTGGGAGTAAACTGAGGTGGTTGGTTGCCTTTCTTCTTCTTCTTCTTCTTTTGTGGGTTAAGTCATAGAACAGTTTCGTCTTACTGTGTCATGCGTAACTGAACTCGGCATGCCTTACCTCTTTTTTTCCCTTGTTCTTATCGAAGCCATAATAATAATTATTGTCTTTTTTTAGAAGTTTGGTGGTAATATTTAGCTCACCCTTCACATTGCTTTCCCAAGCCACGTGGTATCACCTAATTATTTATCGGCAATTTGTTCTCGTGCACAATGTAATTTATATATTCGCGTTTTCAGATGTGGTGCGATAATATATCGCGGAATCATTAGAGTCGGTCCAACCGACATCGTCCGGTTATTGTTTCGATTAATTTGAATATTACATATTAACGGCGCAATAAATCATTGTAGCGGCTGGGCGGGTCAGGTGCCAGCACTTTAAAAAGAAGAACGGGTTGATTTAGAGCCGTAGTCGCTAACCACCTCTTCAACGCTCTGAGTCACTTTGATCATTGGGAAGCCTTTCTGCTAAACTCAACAAATGCTGAAATCTCCCAGTATGAGTTATATGTATATTGTATATGTATAATATAGAGGAAGTTAAAAATATATGAATTGTTTATATTTTTTGAGCTCCTACCTAGTGCCTACACTACAAAGTATGCCTTGGTTTGAACGACCGATCACTGTTTGTTGTAGTCGAACGCTGCTCATCAGACGTATTCTTCAAGGATCTGTTCTATCCCCTAAACTGTTTTTGCTGTACATCAACGAGCAATCCAATCTACAGCTCCACAGACAGTATATTTATATCACTGCATAAAGAGTAAACTTAATATCATGGAACCAGGCAAGCCACTATCATCCCAGGAGACGGTACGTCAGCGACAGCAGCATGCCTCACAGATCAACGTAGATATCGAAACAATTGTCGAGTAGCGATTAGTAAATAAAGGACAGTTCAACGTACAGAAAACTTAGACAACAAGACTGATAAAGAAGTCTCACGTTGGCTTACCAACTCTGGAAATGGAGGGTCATCCAATAGTTGAGACACCTTCCGTCAAGCTTTTGGGGATCAACATCAACGATAACATGTCTTAGTAAGACCACGTAATCAGTATTATCAAATCGGCCTCCCAAAAGCTTGGAGTTTTGTTCCGCTGTAGGAAGCTATATACACCAGAGCAACTACTTCCGCTCTACAAGGCAGAGATCCGACCATCGTTGGAGTATTGCTGCCATGTGTGGGGATGCGCTCCAAAGTATTACAGAAGAAGTTCGAGTGAGCTCTCCTAGATAATTACACCAAATGCCGTCCGAAGGAGGAACACTAGAGAGGCTCTGCGAGCTCATCCTTACCAGGTCGAGCTCCCTACTCCCCGAGCGAATCTCCTCTAGCATTCCTTCTTTTGGAGAACTTCGACGCTGTGGAAAGAGCTGCCGGGGAATTTGTCTCTCGACAGCTGCAACCTTTAGCGTTTCAAATCTAACGTGGACAGACACTTATCCTCTCGCAGCGCCTCTACAGCGCCATAGGCTTTTAGCCTTTGCAGTAGGGAGACTTCAAATCAAAAAGTTCATATACTATGTGTCCTGTAGAGTCTGGGCTTCAAGATAGAGGGTATCGTTCTCCACGCATAACATTACTCAGAAAGTGCCCCCACTTTTACTGTTTCTACTGTCTCTCTATCTGGAGCTCCGTACTCTACTCTGAAACATTCTCAATTTAAGTAGATGAAGTGGGACGTCTAGAAAGGTCCTCCACACGGAAAGTGTCCGTATCGACCCAGTTGTTTTCCTAATCAAGTTTGCAGATAGTCCTAAGGCTGGTTCCGGGCCCACAAAATTGTTGCCGGATCCCATCCTAGCCAGATGATCCGCCATTTCGTTACCCTTTACTCCAGCGTGCCCAGGTACCCACATCAGTGATACCTTGTGTTTAGCTGAGATGTCGTCAAGAGCCCTCCTGCACTCCAGGACCAGTCCCGACGTTATTTTCCAAGCACTCAGTGCTTTGATGGCTGCCTGACTGTCAGAGCAGATAGTAATCCGCCTCCTAGACCCGTCAATTTCCCGAATACGATTTACACAAGCAAGTATCGCATAGACCTCAGCCTGGAATACTGTGGTGTGCCCCCTAAGAGGGAGTGAAAGTCTTGTATGGGGTCCGTAGACTCCCGAGTCCGAGCCCTCTCTAGCGAGTGAACCGTCTGTATACCAGACCTGTCCTCCTTCGATGAGCTGTCTTTCCCTAGACTCCCACTCTTCCCTTGGCGGAAACACCACCGTAAATTTGCGATTGAAGCGATACGTAGGAGAAACTATAGCGCTCGTCGCCAACAAAATAGGACTATCCTCATGCAACTCTGCTAGAATCGTCGAATGTCCTTTGCCTGGAGCTCCGTACTCCACTCTGAAACATTCTCAATTTAAGTAGACGAAGTGGGACGTCTAGAAAGGTCCTCCACACGGATGGAAAGTGTCCGTGTCGACCCTGATCAGCCTTAAATTGCAATCAGCCTCTCTGTCCACACCCAATAAAACTCCATCGCGCCGGGCCGGGCGACTCGGGTGCAAATTAAGTGAAACGCAATTACCGGCAGATGGCGCCTCGCGCGCGGCAGGTAAAGACGCGCTGCAAACGAAATTAGGCGACCGGTCACTCCGGCCCTCATTCGGCCCTTTGTAGGCCGAAAGAACCGCTAATGGGCCCTCTGCCTCGTCGACTCTCGTCCACCGGACGCTGGTACGTAAGGACGAATAATTGCTGTCAATTTGCTGATGCTTTGATTGGGTTTCTTTAATAAGATGAAGTAGCGCTATGAGAGAGTCTTCTATGAGCTATTTATATATCAGCACAGTTCATATTTCATATACGATAGCCTTTACAGGGATCTTGACATCCTTATGAAGGGTATCCAACGACGTTATAGTTAAGCGGAATCGCACAGCAACCCTCTGTTATGCGAGTCACTGGTCTGAATGAATAAGGACCAGAGGCTATCCAGTACAGAATGTGACTGGTGCATAGGCGACACGATGGGCACTTTTGCGCCTCTATCCGCGCTAGTTCCTAAGACCTGCCCTTTTAGCAAAGGCAAGTACATTCTTAGGTCCTATCCATTTTATCTCTATTGGTTCCAAGGTTCTTGAGCCCAGCATAGTCTGCCTATGATAACCCAGGGTTTCAGAGCGACACAAGATGTGTGCCGAGGATTCTTCCTCTTCACCACACCACGTGCACGTTGGGTCGTTGACCACCCTCATCACGAACAGGTGACGTCTGAAGGTGTTGTGACTCGTTAATAGGCCTACTAGCAATCTCAAGTTACTCCTATCCAGAGAGAGACAAAATCGTCTTATTCTCTCTGCAGGCCCTGCTACTAGTTCCCGAGCTTGACGGAGATGACCAGAAGACATGTTGTTCCATCTCAGAGAGTGTTGATTCTGGATCCACTCTCCAGTTGTTTTCCTAATCAGGTTTGCAGATAGTCCTAAGGCTGGTTCCGGGCCCACAAAACTGTTGCCGGGTCCCATCCTAGCCAGATGATCCGCCATGTCGTTACCCTTTACCCCAGCGTGCCCAGGTACCCACATCAGTCATACCTTGTGTTTAGCTGAGATGTCGTCAAGAGCCCTCCTGCACTCCAGGACCAGTCCCGACGTTATTTTTCAAGCACTCAGTGCTTTGATGGCTGCCTGACTGTCAGAGCAGATAGTAATCCGCCTCCTAGACCCGTCAATTTCTCGAATACGATTTACTCAAGCAAGTATCGCATAGACCTCAGCCTGGAATACTGTAGTGTGCCCCCCCAAGAGGGAGTGAAAGTCTTTTATGGGGAAAGAGTCAGTGGTCTACACAGTCGAGCAAGTTCGCAAGCACCACAAGGCCGCGACTCACACTGTGACCAAAATCAAATTGAGCCATTTTGAAAGCAAGAAATTTTGCCCATAACTTTGTCTGGTGTCTGGGTAACCAGACCTGACAGACCGATCGACCGACACGACCGTAACTAAGAGCAAAAGTCTACCGCTCTGACAAAAATTGTAATTCCATATACCGTTATTAAAATGCCTTGCACTATCAGAACTTTCGGTCCTGAACATCAATTCTTCCACAACTTGGTCGTTCCATTGACCAGAAAAAGAAACTTAGAATCCCTCTTAAATCGTATTCGGGAAATTGACGTGTCTAGGAGGCGGATTACTATCTGCTCTGACAGTCAGGCAGCCATCAAAGCACTGAGTGCTTAGAAAATAACGTCGGGACTGGTCCTGGAGTGCAGGAGGGCTCTTGACGGCATCTCAGCTAAACACAAGGTATCACTGATGTGGGTACCTGGGCACGCTGGGGTAAAGGGTAACGACGTGGCGGATCATCTGGCTAGGATGGGATCCGGCAACAATTTTTTGGGCCCGGAACCAGCCTTGGGACAGTCTGCAAACTTGATTAGGAAAATAACTGGAGAGTGGATCCAGAATCAATACTCCATGAGATGGAACAACATCTCTGGTCATCTCCGTCAGGCTCGGGAACTATTAGCAGGGCCTGCAGAGAGAATAGGACGATTTTGTCTCTGGATAGGAGTAACTTGAGATTGCTAGTAGGCCTATTAACGGATCACAACACCTTCAGGCGTCACCTGTTCGTGATGAGGGTGGTCAACGACCCAACATGCACGTGGTATGGTGAAGAGGAAGAATCCACGTATTACTATTAGGCTCTTAATATAAGGCTAGTAAAGTGAAGCACCTCTTACTCATGAACTCTGTTCGAGACACATAGCTATGAAGACTATTAGAATCCGTAGAGCAAACTCACTTTTCGTCGATTCATATACGCTAGTGAAGCCATTGTAGAATGCGTATGGCAGCAGTATGATACGTTTTATAGAAACTGTAGCGAATGTGCATCAGCACAAGTACCATTTGGTAGTTAATTACAGTTTAAAATATAGAGGGCGCCCTGCAACTGGCAGTTAAACAAGTTTATCCGGAATTAATCTAGAGCAGCACTCTGGTATAATCAGGGAAACATGTTTTATAACGTTCTAATTACAATTCGGGTAGTTCGGAACTGTGTGGACTGCTTTGAGTTTATATTCGGTAAAACTATATACAGTTTGTACTGTCTAAGGCTTTCTCGGCCGGCTTCCAATGAATTTGTGGCTCTTGGTTTTTTTAGGCCGGCGTCATATAGTGTTGAGGCTTGACGTTTCGCCAAAACGAGTGGAAGCCCCCTAAGCCCGGTAGTAGCGAACTTTGTAATGGAGAAGGTCCAACAGGCAGCCTTGAGGAGCGCTCAATACAAGCCCAAGATATGGCTCAAATACGTGGACGATACGTTCGTCATTTGGAATCACGGAAGAGAAAAGCTAGAAGAGTTTCTAGAACACCTGAACAGCATGCATGAAAACATCAAGTTCACCATGGAGGTAGAAGAAAACAAAAAACTCGCCATC
Source organism: Callosobruchus maculatus (assembly GCA_951848785.1). Classification (NCBI taxonomy): domain Eukaryota; kingdom Metazoa; phylum Arthropoda; class Insecta; order Coleoptera; family Chrysomelidae; genus Callosobruchus; species Callosobruchus maculatus. The sequence continues at coordinate 21,031 of CATOUR010000519.1, forward strand.
CTTAATGTTCTTCTAACAAGAAAAGGAGTTACATTAGGACACAAGGTATATAGAAAGCCAACTCATACTGACTGGTACTTACATAAAGAATCAAACCACCACTCATCTCAAAAGTACGGAATTATTAGGACTTTGACAGAACGGGCTAGAAAAGCGTGCGAATCAGAAGAACTCGACACCAAACTGGAACATCTAAAGAATGCTCTTAAGGCAAATGGTTACACAGAAAAGGAAAGAACAAGAACAATGAGAAGAAATAGGGCAAAACCAGAACCTAAACCGATAGCAAAGCTTTTCTACCCTATGTGCCTGGAATAACAGACAGAATAGGAAAAACGTTACGAAAGGAAAACGTCAAAACCATCTACAAGCCCGCAAGAAAGATACAGGAATATTTGAGAACGGTGAAGGATAAAAGAGACCCACTCACAACACCGGGGGTATATCGCATACCATGCACATGTGGGAGTGTATACATAGGAACAACGAAGCGATCTATAAACACAAGAATTGCAGAACATAAGGCTAGCTGTCAACTAGGCCATACGGACAAATCAACGGTAGCCGAACATGCGATTAAGGAGGGAAGTCACAGGATCAAGTTTGAAGAAACTCAGGTTCTTGCCGCAACGTCTTCATACCATGCCAGACTTCACAAAGAAGACATCGGAATACAAAAACATCATAAAAATTTCAATAGGAAAGAAGAAACACAGAAAGTCAGCCGGACATAGGTGCTCATTCCAAAGGATCTGAAGACACTGGGGCTACCAATCCTACCGTTAACAGGGATGAATACAGCCGCAAGTCGACCAGCTATCAAGTCCAGTCTCGCTTTTGCGTAAAAGTTCTTTCGATCCTCTCAAGGCCGGAGAAGCCTCACAAGATCCCACACACACACCCAAAAATGGCAAAACTTCATAGTTGAACCACTCACGGGGGGGGGGGGAGTTTTAAGAAGAAGTGAAATAGCTTCTGAAGATGCCATCCACTCGTGGTGGCTAAACGTCAAACCTCAAGCGTTAGCGCTAAACAACGCCAGCCTAAAAACCCAAGAACCACAAGTTTGTTAAGATTTCTTGCTCTCTTGACAAGATTTCTCACACCCGTATGCACCGTAAGTCAATTGCGCGATTAGTTACGTAAACCTGGATTAGATTGCTTGTTTTCTATGCACCGCAAACTGACCATTTTGACACTGTCACTGTCAAAACAATCTTGCGAACACAACCTTGCCATATTCCCAATTTGGATTTGTTAATCTTATGACGGTGCATGGCTAGATGCCAAAGATTAGCAAAACGCGATTAGGGAACTAGGATTAAAATCGCTAAACGGTGCATACGGGTGTTAGAAATTTTGGGGGTCTCTAAATCTAGTTAGCTACCAAATTGTCTTACACGCTTGGTCCTTGATTGGTCCAATACGAAACATTTTGGGTTTTAGGGACACCTTGTACATGACTTGAGCAGAAATCGTATGTATCGCTAATCTGATTTACACCAACATAGCACCATAACTCACTCCTACATGGAATGGATAAATATCAATGTGCATCCGCCTCTTCATTGAATATTAATACACCTGTTACACCGTTAACATTAAACTCAGACAGAGTTTGTTATAAGTAAGGTGGAAAAGAGGCGAAACACCACTCAGAAAACGAATGACCAAATGGTGAACATATGGCTTTTTACGAGTATGTATCTCAAGAAGTAGTTCAAAGTTCTGTGTACCTCGGTTCTTTGATCGACAATTCGGGTAGCTGTGAAAATTAGATTCGACGGCGCATCCAACATTCACGTGTGGCCATGACAAAACCTTACTAAAACATAGCGTGACCTTAACATCACTAAAGCTGCCAAAATGTCGCTGGTTCAGTCTCTTGTGTGCTCCATATTTTTGTATGCTTCGGAAACTTGTACTGTTAAAAAAGCAGATCGAGCCCGCTAGATGCTTTTTAAATGTGGGCATGGAGGAGAGTGCTGAGAGTTCCTTATACCGTCCATTGAACTAATATTTCCATACTCGATGAGCTCGGGAATCCAAAGAGACTATCCTCCATTGTGTCGACGAGAATGCTTACATTCTTCGGACATATAATACCGCTTCTGCGATAATATAGGAAAACTTGTAGTTCAGGGTCACGCCCCGAGAGGGGGGCGCCGTGGCCGTTCTCCTACACGCTGGGTGGATTCGACGAAACAGTTGCTGGATGTGAGTATCAAGAGCGCCACTGAACTGACAGTAAATCGCGAACGATGGCGAGCTACAGTACTCAAAACTATTGATAATATTCGTGTCGGCAATACTCTAGCTCCGACTTAATGCATTTTACGAGTTCACAACATGTCTATTAAGACATTGGGACTATGATGATGATCTTGTCTGTTAAGACATTGTGATTATGATGATGATCTCAAGAACACACTATTCGGGCTTCGAACTTCCCAGTATAAAAGTGCGTTATCTATGGGCTTGTCTGCCAACTTCATAGTACAAGGAATCTGTTACACTTAACAATAACTTTATCTATAATTTTGCTAATATGTCACTGGACAGGCTTAAGCATCATATTAGGAACAAATTTCTAGGCTCACAGTAACCTGTGAATGAATTTGTGGTTCTTGGGTTTTTAGACCGGCGTCGTTTAGCGTTAAAGCTTAAAATTTCGCCACCACGAGTGGATGGCATATTCAGAAGCTATTTCACTTCGGCGACTTCCAAAATACTGACGGCTGGTGGATCTGCACCTGTATTTATACCTGCTAATGGTGACGTGGCCCAACCAGGTAGCGTTGGTAGCCCCTTCCCTTCGCGATATGGTAGTGTCTTCAGGTCCTTTAGGATGGGTACCCATGTCCGGTTGACGTACTGTATTTATTCTTTCCTATTGAAATTATTATGATGTTTTTGTATTTCGATGGCTTCTCTGTGAAGTCTGTCATGGTACGAAGACGTTGCGGCAAGAACCTGAGTTTCTTCAAACTTGATCCTGTGACTTCCCTCTTTCCCTCACAGTAACCTCTTTATTTGTTTATCTGTTCATGCCTGGCATATTTTAGAATAATTATTGCTATTATTCATGTTTTTTTTACTATGCATTTCATTTAACATCGCCCTAGTTATGCAAATCATGGTCAATTGTTACAATAGCTTGTAGCTACAACTCACCATGTGTTTTTGCTGTCATCTCAATCAGATGGTCACCTGCTTCTCAATAAAGACATTTTATTTTTTTTATTTATTTTTATGTTTAAAACAAAAAAGTGCAGCCCGGGCTCCGACACACCGGGCTGCTGTTCCATTACCCAATGACTACTCCTCACACCGTGAGGTGAGCAATCACTGGGTCCGCGAATCGTGCGCCCTAAGTAGACGAAGGGACCCAAGGATGACTGCCTTCTGCATTCTGGCGGCTAAGATGTGCGCCGCCGCACGACACACCGGTATTTTGCGCAGTGCAGAGAGCAGCGTATTCCTCATTCCACCTAGGGATCCAATGACCATAACCAGCAGACTTACAGTGTAGTCTGGCCAGAGCCTGCGAAGTTGTCCGAGCAACTCCTGATATTTGGTCCGCTTTTCCTCCTCCTTAGAGACGATGTTCACCTCGGCAGGCGCCGAAAACTCAATAACGAACATCGTCTTCTGTTGGTGGTCGAGAAGGACTATGTCGGGCTTGTTTGCCTGTACAAGCTCGAGCGTGGGGAACGAGTAGTTCCAGTAAATCCGGCATCTCTCGTTCTCCACAACGGACTCTATATCCCCTGGAGCGTATGGCAGCACCGGTGTCTCATCGATACCGTATGAGTGCCTCAAATGATAGTAGAGCACTCGTAGAGCCGCATTGTGCCGATGGACGTAAGCCGTCCCAGCGTACGTCTTACACGCCGACAAGAGATGCATAAGCGTCTCTGGCGCCTGTCGGCAAGCTCTACAATGGGTGTCGGGTACATCTACACCCATAACCCTTTTACGGTACACCAAGGTGTTGAAGACACCGTCTTGGCAAGCCATTATAAAGCCCTCAGTCTCCGACTTCAACCCACTAGACCTTAGGAAAGAGAAGGTCAACTGCTCAGACAAGCCATGCTCTTCCAGATGTTTGTAGAAGATTCCATGCATTGGCTTATCTTTATGAAGTCTTAAAAGGAAGTCGACTTCGGCAGTTTTAAGGTGGGATTTTAATTCTGCGGGAGCAAGTTCCGTAATGGACTGCTGACACCTCCGCTTGAAGTCGAGTGTGAGGCTGAGCTCCTCGGCTGCTCGTTTCGCTGCGCTAAAAAGAAAGGCTCCTTTTCCCGCATTCTCGTGCTCTCGCACAAAGCGGATCAGGGGATCGGTGCTGTTCGTTCGTTATTTTATTATTATTATTATGTTTTTTTCAAGCTTCTCTCGCATGACTGCGGTAGCAACAGATGCTGACGGGTCGTGCCAAGTCAACAGCTGAACTATTACTGATCGGAATTTAAGAAGGATCGTACTATATTACAGGTCTTAAGAATTACAGACTTTTGGAATATTTTGTGTAACTTTTCGTCCAGGCCTAGTTGGTGCAGGTGTGGTGTGAATGTGTTAGGTGTAAGGCCTGAGACCGACATAATTAGGGGGACAATAACAACTTTGTTTTGTTTCCAGAGTCGCTTTACTTCTATGGCAAGGTCTGTGTATTTAGATATCTTCCCAGCGTAGGCGGCTTGAACATTCGTATCATTAGGGATAGCAATATCTATTAAATAGGTAACTTTGTCTGCCTTCGACTGAAAAACTATATCTGGTCTATTGGCTGGGATAGTTTTGTCTGTGTGTATTTCGACGTCCCAGTATAGTTTGTATTGATTGTTGTCAAGTACTGAGGTCGGTGTATAATTATAATATGGATCTGTGTTTTCGATTAGTTTGTTAGTTGTGGCTAGGGCTTGGTGTATGATTTTGGCTGCAGAGTTATGTCTGGCCGTGTACTCGGTTCCAGCGAGGGTTTTGCATGCACTTGTGATATGATCTATTGTTTCCTTCTGTTGGTGGCATTTTCTGCAGTTATCGTTGGTTACGGATGGATCTTTAATTATGTATTTTTTGTAGTTCCTCGTCGCAATTACTTGGTCCTGAATAGCAAGCATAAAACCCTCCGTTTCTGGAAAGAGCTGGCCATCCTGCAGCCAAGTGTATGACTGTTTTTCATTTATGTGATCTTGTGTAATTCGGTATCTATGTTTGCCGTGAAGTGCTTTCTGCGACCATGTGTTTATTTTTTCCTGTTGTAATTCTATGGGATTGTGTGTGTCTGCTGCGTGGTTTGGACTGGAGAGGGTGAGTGGTGTATAGTTCTTGTCTGCTTTGACTATTGCTCTATGCAAATTCGTTTGTTTGCTCTGAAAGAAATGTCTGAGTGTTTTTATTTGTTTTGTGCGGAGTGACTGTATATCTATAATTCCTCTGCCCCCTTGTTTTCTATCTATGGTAAGCCTTTCTTTGCATGCGTTCGGATGTGACATTCTGTGCCTCGTGAGTTCTGTCCGTATGAGGATTTGGATGTTTTCTATGTCAGTGTGCGACCACTTGATGATGCCGAAGGAGTATGTGATGACCGGTATCGCGAATGTGTTAATGGCTTTTGTAAGATTTCTGGAATTTAGTTTTGTTTTTAGTAGCTTAATAAGGCGGTCTTTAAACTCTTGTATTAGTTGTTCTTTGACTTGTGAGTGGTCTATCTTAACACTTTGATTGAAACCCAGGTACTTGTATGTTTCGCCCTTGTCCATGTTGTCCAGTGTTTGGCCAGTTAATGTTTCCCGTTCTTGATGGCTCTTCCACTGACCTTTGTTGATGTGGAGCACCTTGCACTTACTCATTCCGAATTCCATCCTTACGTCTGACGTGCAAACTTCCGTTATTCTGAGCAATTCTCTCAGTTGTACTTCAGTTGCTGCATATAGTTTTATATCATCCATGTAGAGGAGATGATTGATTTTATGTTGATTAACTTTCTCGTGTCTAATGTTGAAACCACAGTTTGTGTTGTTGAGTGCATTGGAGAGCGGATTTAAACAGAGGCAGAACCACAGTGCACTGAGAGAGTCTCCCTGGAAGATACCGCGTCTTATGTGTAGTTCATCCGTCTGGATATGGCGGTGCTGAGTTTTGAGGTGTATGTTGGTGCGCCATGTTTCCATGATTCTTGTAAGAAACTGACGAAGTCCTGAGTTGATTTTATATATTTGTAAAGTTTTCTTTAGCCAGCTGTGGGGTACAGAGTCAAAGGCTTTTTTATAATCTATAAAACAAGTGTGAAGGTTCCTGTGTTCTTTTCTAGTCTGCTCCATGATCACACTGTCAATTATAAGCTGTTCCTTGCAGCCTTGACTTTGTTTTCTACATCCTTTTTGTTCTTCAGTGAGGATGTTGTTTTGTGTTAGGTGTTGTTCAATCCTTCTACATATTGTTGCTGTGATGATCTTGTACAAGGTAGGGAGACAAGTGATTGGACGGTAATTGGCAGGGTTCTTGGTATCTGTGTTTTTAGGTTTAATATACGTTATTCCTTGTGTGAGGAATTTAGGAAGCCTATTAGGTTGACGTATGGCTTTATTGATTTGGTCTGTGAGCACTTCGTATGTTGAACTGAATTGCTTGTACCAAAAATTTTGTATATTATCCACGCCTGGGCACTTCCAATTGTGAGTATGTTTTATTGTTTCCGCTATTTCCTTTGGTGTAAGAATAACGTCACCCTGTTCCATTATATGTTGGTGTTTCTCCTCTTCTTGTCTGATCCATGGAGCGTCTTGATTATGTGTTTTGGGCTCTGACCATAAGCTACTCCAAAACTTAGTTAAGTCTTGTCTACTTGGTGGTTCTGTGGTTGCTTCCTGGTTGTTTGCAGTTATTTTCTGGTAGAACTGCTTTTCACTTTTTTGAAAAAGATTATTAGCGTTCTTTCTCTCGTTGGATTCATTGTATCTGCGTAGTCGTGCTGCGTAAACTGCAAGTTTCTGTTTCAGTGTATCAGCTATTTCTGGTATCGACTTTTGGGGTGACTTGGATTTGAGTATATCTATTGTTGTCTGGATGCGTTTTGAACGGTTGTTGTTGTTAGTGTATTGTGCGAGGTGTGCCAAATCCTTTCTGATTGCGGAAATTTTATTTTTTTATTATTTATTTTTTATTTTATTATTATTATTATTATTATTATTCATCTTTCTAAGTTCCTCTCGCATAATTGCGGTCAACAAGTGTTGACGGGCTGAGCCAAGTCAACACCCGGACTATTATTGATCGGAATTTAGGAAGGATCGTACGATGTTACAGGTCTTCAGAATTACAGACTTTTGGAATGTTTTGTGTAACTTTTCGTCCAGGCCTAACTGTTGTAGGTGTGGTGTAAATGTGTTTGGTGTAAGGCCTGAGACTGACATAATGAGGGGAACAATAGTAACTTTGTCCTGCTTCCAAAGGCGTTTTATTTCCATGGCAAGGTCCGTGTACTTAGATATTTTCCCAGCGTAGGTGTTTTGTATATTCACATCATTGGGAATAGCAATGTCTATCAGGTATGTAACTTTGTCGAGCTTTGACTGGAAAACTATATCTGGTCTATTGGCTGGGATAGTCTTGTCTGTATGTATTTGAACGTCCCAGTATAGTTTGTATTGATCGTTTTCGAGTACTGATGTCGGAGTGTAATTGTAATACGGATCTGTGTTTTCTATTAGTTTGTTTGTTGTGGCTAATGCTTGGTGGATGACTTTGGCCGCAGAGTTATGTCTGGCTGTGTATTCGGTACCGGCAAGAGTTTTGCACCCGCTTGTTATGTGATCTATTGTTTCTTTTTGTTGTTGGCATTTTCTGCAATTATCGTCAGTTATGGATGGATCTTTAATTATATATTTTTTGTAGTTTCGTGTTGCAATCACTTGGTCCTGGATAGCAAGCATGAAACCCTCCGTTTCTGGGAACAGCTGGCCATCCTGCAACCAGGTGTATGACTGTTTTCTGTTAATGTGGTCTTGGGTGACACGGTATCTATGTTTGCCATGGAGTGGTTTCTGCGACCAGGTGCTTATTTTTTCTTGTTGTGATTGGGTGGGATTGTGTGTGTCTGCGACGTGGTCTGGACATGATAGGTTGAGTGGTGTATAGTTTTTGTCTGCTTTTACTATTGCTCGATGTAAATTTGTTTGTTTGTTTTGGAAGAAATGTCTGAGTGTCTTTATCTGTCTTGTGCGGAGCGACTGTATATCTGTAATCCCTCGGCCTCCTTGTGTCCTGTCTATGGTGAGCCTTTCTTTGCATGCGTTTGGATGTGACATTCGGTGTTTCGTGAGTTCTGTCCGTATGAGGATGTGGATGTTTTCTATATCAGTGTGTGACCACTTGATGATGCCAAATGAATACGTGAGGATTGGTATTGCAAATGTATTAATAGCTTTTGTAAGGTTTCTAGAATTCAGTTTTGTTTTCAGAAGCTTAATGAGGCGGTCTCTAAACACTTGTCTAAGTTCTGCTTTGATTTGTGTGTGGTCGATCTTAACACTCTGATTGAAACCCAGGTACTTGTACGTTTCTTCCTTGTCCATGTTATCCAACGTCTGGCCTGTTACTATTTCCTGTTCGGGATGGTTCTTCCATTGGCCTTTGTTTATGTGTAGCACCTTGCATTTGTTCATCCCGAACTCCATCCTGACATCTGACGTATAAACCTCTGTTATTCTGAGTAATTCTCTCAGTTGCACGTCAGTGGCAGCATATAGTTTTATATCGTCCATGTAGAGGAGATGATTGATTCTGTGTTGATTCACTTTCTGATGTCTGATGTTGAAACCATAGTTTGTGTTGTTCAGTGCGTTGGAGAGTGGATTTAGACAGAGGCAGAACCAAAGTGAACTGAGGGAATCACCCTGGAAGATACCACGTCGTATGTGTAGTTCCTCGGTTTGGATATGGCCATCCTGAGTTGTAAGGTGTATGTTGGTTCGCCATGTCTTCATGGTTTTTGCAAGAAACTGATGAAGTCCTGGGTTAATTTTATATATTTGTAGAATTTTCGTTAGCCAGCTATGTGGTACAGAATCGAATGCTTTTTTATAATCTATGAAACAGGTATGAAGGTTTCTATGTTCTTTTCTAGTTTGCTCCATGATCACACTATCAATTATAAGTTGTTCCTTGCAACCTTGGCTTTGTTTTCTACATCCTTTCTGTTCTTCAGTGAGGATGTTGTTTTGCGTGATGTGTTGTTCAATCCTCCTGCATAATGTTGCGGTGATGATCTTATACAAGGTAGGAAGGCAAGTGATTGGGCGGTAATTCGCAGGGTTCTTGGTATCTGCATTTTTGGGTTTTATATACGTTATTCCTTGAGTGAGGAATTTGGGAAGCCTATCAGGTTGACGTATGGCTTTATTGATTTGGTTTGTGAGCACTTCGTATGTTGAGCTGAAATGTTTGTACCAAAAATTTTGCACGTTGTCCACGCCTGGGCACTTCCAGTCGTGGGTATGTTTTATTGTTTCGACTATTTCCTCTTTTGAAAGAATAACGTCTCCCTGTTCTGCTATATGTTGATGTTTTTCCTCTTCCTCTCTGATCCATGGAGCGTCTTCATTATGTGTTTCGGGTTCAGACCACAGGCTTCCCCAAAACTCGGTTAACTCTTGTTTACTGGGAGGTTCTATTGTTGCGATCTGGTTGTCGGCTGTTATCTTTTGATAGAACTGTTTTTCACTTTTCTGAAAAAGGCTGTTAGCATCCTTTCTGGCATTGGACTCGTTGTATCTGCGGAGTCTAGCTGCATAAACTGCAAGTTTCTGTTTAAGTGTATCAGTAATTTCTGGTATTGTTTGTTGTGGTGACTTGGATTTCAGTATATTTATTGTTCTCTGTATGTGCCTTGAAGGATGGTTGTTATTGATGGTGTATTGTGCGAGATGTGCCAGATCCTTTCTGATTGTGCTAATTTTGTTTTCGATTCTTATTTGCCATTTAGGCTTAGTCCTATTGCTTGTCTGGTGTTTAGACCGCTTTGAGAGTTTTTGGCCATTAACTATGAGAGTGGTTGCTGCGGCCGCATATATAACTGTGTGGATGTCTTCCAGGTTACTGTCGTCCCTTATGAATTGTGGTATTACGTTAGCATTTACTGTATGTAATATTTGTTGAGTGTTATTTTTAAAAATTAGTCTGGGCAGGGGACCTCGTAGTGCAGGATTGGTGCCGCACCATTTGTTATACTGCGTACTCATCACTTGCTCGACAGATTGTGTCACGGCAAATGGTCGAGTGATGTTTTGGATTTGTATGATTGTGGAAGGTGGGTTAGTGATTGTTGTGTCTGGTGTATCTAGTGCCTGGTCATGTTCTGGACCTAGTTCTGAGTGTATGCTGGTGTTGTTAGTTTTTGCTGTGTTTGAAATCTGGCTAGTTTGGGTATCACTGTTTTGGGTTTCCACAATCTGTTCAGTGGTTAGGGAGTCATTTGGTTGGACGATATTCATTTCGTTGGATACAAGATTTTTTATATCTTGCAGTTCTTGGGGTGTAAGACGGTTGTTCTTTGTGATGACGCGTTTTTGGTCGATAAGTCTTTGTTCTGTTACACGTGTTGAGAGATGTGGGTATAGTGTCGTAAATAGTCTGTGCAGCTCGTGCCTGTAGCCTGTAGAGATGGTTTCTAGTTTTGTGGCAGTATAGTAACAGCGCATTACAGATTTGTTCATTTCTGTGGTCCATTGTAATCGCTGTCTTGGTTTGCCAGCTTTGGTGGTTGCCGGCTGCGTCGGCAAAACATCCGTAGCTGGGTTGTGTTCTATGGGTTGTTCTGTTTGGGTTTGGGGTTCGGGTGAGTTTAATCGACGTACCCTAGGCCGTCGTTGGTTATTCATAAAATTAACTCTATCCATCGTGTTCCCACGAGTAGGGACGATCTAAATGTCGCTCTCCCGGGTGACGCCCATTCCAGGAGAGAAGGGACTTATATTTACTCCGAAGTTGGCCCAAGGTGCTCCGGAGGATTTGCGACTTTACTGTCGGGTTTTGTTGAGGCTTTCTCCTCGCAGGCCGGCCGGTTAAGGCGAGCCCCCCGGTTGCGTATCCCTCACAACGTTCCCCAGCCACGCCCTGCTGAGGTCGTTGAAGTGTGGGGCGCAATAACGGTATGTGACAGAAGGACCGGCGCTCAGCCTTCTGTGGCATTTCTCCCCGGATTTGCCAAATCCCTATCTGACCGAGGTCAGAATAGCTTGGGGAAAGGAGCTTTGTGCTCGGTAGGGTATGTAAAGTCTACCTAGCACCCAGCTTCCTGGGTGTGCTAGCATTGGTTGAAGTGACCCTTTGATCACAAGCCCTGTCGGCATAATTCCGCGGCGGTATCAAAGCCTCCGATGAACCATCAACCGACATAGCTTGCCCATCAAAAAGTCACTTTCTAAGCCCCCAAACGAGCGTCAACGTTCTAGCACCTGATGGGGGTTATTATTATTATTATTATTATTTTTTTTTTTTTTTTTTTTTTTTTTTTTTTTTTTTTTTCAAAAAACAAAAAGTGCAGCCCGGGCTCCGACACACCGAGCTGCTGTTCCATTACCCAATGACTACTCCTCACACCGTGAGGTGAGCAATCATTGGGTCCGCGAATCGTGCGCCCTAAGTAGACGAAGGGACCCAAGGATGACTGCCTTCTGCATTCTGGCGGCTAAGATGTGCGCCGCCGCACGACACACCGGTTTTTGCGCAGTGCAGAGAGCAGCGTATTCCTCATTCCACCTAGGGATCCAATGACCATAACCAGCAGACTTACAGTGTAGTCTGGCCAGAGCCTGCGAAGTTGTCCGAGCAACTCCTGATATTTGGTCCGCTTTTCCTCCTCCTTAGAGACGATGTTCACTTCGGCAGGCGCCGAAAACTCAATAACGAACATCGTCTTCTGTTGGTGGTCGAGAAGGACTATGTCCGGCTTGTTTGCCTGTACAAGCTCGAGCGTGGGGAACGAGTAGTTCCAGTAAATCCGGCATCTCTCGTTCTCCACAACGGACTCTATATCCCCTGGAGCGTATGGCAGCACCGGTGTCTCATCGATACCGTATGAGTGCCTTAAATGATAGTAGAGCACTCGTAGAGCCGCGTTGTGCCGATGGACGTAAGCCGTCCCAGCGTACGTCTTACACGCCGACAAGAGATGCATAAGCGTCTCTGGCGCCTGTCGGCAAGCTCTACAATGGGTGTCGGGTACAACTACACCCATAACCCTTCTACGGTATACCAAGGTGTTGAAGACACCGTCTTGGCAAGCCATTATAAAGCCCTCAGTCTCCGACTTCAACCCACTTGACCTTAGGAAAGAGAAGGTCAACTGCTCAGACAAGCCATGCTCTTCTAGATGTTTGTAGAAGATTCCATGCATTGGCTTATCCTTATGAAGTCTTAAGAGGAAGTCGACTTCGGCAGTTTTAAGGTGGGCTTTTAATTCTGCGGGGAGCAAGTTCCGTAATGGACTGCTGACACCTCCGCTTGAAGTCGAGTGTGAGGCTGAGCTCCTCGGCTGCTCGTTTCGCTGCGCTAAAAAGAAAGGCTCCTTTTCCCGCATTCTCGTGCTCTCGCACGAAGCGGATCAGGGGATCGGTGCTGTTCGTTACATAGCAGGCAGTGGCCAGTACTACTCTGTTGTGCAGACGCTCCAAACTCAATAGTCCACGCCCTCCCAGGTGTCGCGGGAGGTATATTCGCGGGACAGAGGACTTAGGATGCAGGCTTCTCTCCATATTCATCCTTTTGCGGGTCTTCGTGTCGATTTCCTTCAGCTCGTTCACTTTCCAGTGTATAGCACCAAAGGTGTATAATAACAATGGGACCGCAAGCATGTTTGTGGCAGCGACTTTGTTCTTGCCGGACAGTTCTGACGACCAGATCTGCCGGAGTCGGTGCAAATACTTGCGGCGGAGACACTCTTTAACCAATGTTGCCTCTTGGACATGACGCTGCGCCACTCCAAGGTAGGTATAAGTGTCTCCGGCATGCAGTTGTCGCAAGATGCTCCCATCAACGAGCTGTTCCTCATCTCCACTATCTCCGCTTCGTCCTTTCTTGAGATGAACCAATGCACATTTGTCTGTCCCGAACTCCATTCCGATAGCATGACTGTACTCCTGCACCACCCTCAGCGATTGTTGTAGTTCGCGTTGGCCGGAGGCATAAAGTTTTAGGTCATCCATATAAAACAGATGGGTGACCTTGTGCCTCCGGTTATTGGGCGTGCCACAGCTGTATCCTTTAGTATTTCTCAGCGCTATGGACAGAGGCAAAAGTGAGATGCAAAAGAGCAAGGGACTCAAGGAGTCTCCTTGGAAGACACCTCTTTTCAATGACACCAACTCTGTCTGAACCCGAGTTTCACCTGATGTTATGGTGAACCGGGTCTTCCAGAGTGGCATCAGTTGTTTGATGCACCCCACTATCTGATTATCCACCGAAAGACATTCCAACAGCCGCAAAATGAGCTCATGAGACGTGCTGTCGAATGCCTTGCGATAGTCAATCCAGGCCATAGAAAGGTTTCGCTTGTACTGCACAGAGTCCTGCGTGACACATCGGTCAATCAACAGGTTCTCCTTGCAGCCAGCTACTCCTTTCTTTGACCCTCTCTGTTCATACACGTCGAGAAATACAGGATTCACAGCTTGAAGGATACGCATGTACAAGATTCTGGTGAAGAGCTTGTAACACGCGTTCAGACATGTTATTGGCCTGTAGTTTTTGGGATCAGACAAATCTCCGGTCTTCGGGAGAAGCACGGTTCGACCCTCGACAAACCAAGCCGGAATTGGCTGCTCCTGATTTAGCCAAGAGTTAAAAACTCTAGCTAAATGCCGGTGGCAACTGGGGAATTTTTTCCACCAGTAGGTGTTTATGCCATCCGGGCCAGGAGCTGCGAAATTCTTTGCGCCTCGTAAGGCGTCAAGAATTTCTTCCGTGTTTATCGGGTGACGCAGTACATTCAAGTTAGGAGTCCTCCTACAAACGGACTCAAACTGCGCCAAGGCTGGAGTGTCTGCTGAGAGAGGTTTGGGTTGTTCGTAAATGTCCCTCCAAAAGGCCTCCACGCGATCAGCAGTTGGCGGCTGCTCTATGGCTGGAGGCGGCTGTTGGAAAAGGCGAGAAGGTCTTTCGTAGAACATTCTGTTCTGCTCCAGACCTCTCGCCCGCGCCACCAACGATCGCTTAGCAGCGATTAGCATCCGTATCCTGTCAAGACAGTGTTGCTTGACAACAACCAGTACCGCTTGACTGAGTGTATGATGGTCGCGCCTCAACCCGTAGGCTATCTGGCGCACTCGGCGCGTAAAAGGCTTCCCAGCCGCTCTATATTCCATCACACACTGGATACGGGATGCTTCCTGGCGAGCCAACTGGATTTTCGCTTCCATTTGGCGCACCCGTCTCTGTGCTCTCTCAACAGGAGAGTCTCTCACTCTCCCCTGTCTAGCTAGCCTCAGAGCCGCAGCGTAAATTTCGCAATTGATGCTCCAAATGTCAGAGGCCTCCGATAGACGTTCACCCACAACCTCATCCTCTCTCTTCAAATCTGCCAGCTTCAAGGACCTTCCGTTGTTATGCAAGGCCCTTCGGTCTCTGAAATCCCCAGGTGAGACGACTGGGTCGATTTCCCTCTCAGCGGGCCTTACCGGTGAACTTTCAGCCTGGTTAACAGGCCTTCCGTCCGCCGAAGGGGCAGGCTGAGCTGGAGCACGAACATATCCCTGCCTCCGGAGGTAAGATACATAATCTCGCAAATTCTGAGAGGTAAGCGTGCTATGCTCTGGGTGCATTTCACACCACCTCTCACACATGCGGGACATGTATCCCCTACGGCGCGGGCTACTGCTCTCGTAGCAGCTCAGTAGGTCATCCTTGAGCTCCGTCGTCCACCTAAAACGGTCCATGTCATTGCGGGGGTCGTCAACAGGGCGATTCGAAGCACCGCCACCTTGCCCAACGCCGGCTTCCGAAACCGGCTCGGTGTGGGTGCTTTTCTTCCGGGGTGGTCGAACCCGAAGATAGGGCCCGTCAGGTGGTTGGCCTTAGGGCCCCCAGACGACATTTCCGGAGGCAGCCGTCCAAATTGCCTCCTGAGGATGCACCTGCGAAGGTTGCCGGCTGGATTACATCCTTGGGCTTCGGTATACCCTGCGGTGTCGCCACGCACCGGATAGCCTACTGATGTTGGGTGGCTTCCTGCGGGTGTATTATCAGCCGCCCCTAACATGGAGTCAGACGCTGTCGGAGTACCGCTCCTCACATGGAGATCCGTCGTGTCCCAATTGTGGAGGAATAGCCGATCCTCTGGATGCAGACGCTATTCCACCGTGCTAGTTTTGGTCCGCCCCGGGTATTTGATTTCCCCGGTACCACCCATATCTGGGAGGCGTTCCCCTATCCGCCACCTTGGGGAGGCGCCACTGAGGGGATCTAGCAACCCCTCGCGGTTATTATTATTATTATTATTATTATTATTACTATAGCTTCCGTATGGCTAGTGAATAGGCCCCAGTAGTAGGGATATATGTGGAAAATCGAGGAGTATGATAAAAAGGTAAGGAAATAGAGGGTTAGCATCTGCTCTAACAGTCAGGCGGCTCTGAAAACCATCTGCAGGTCCAAAATCAGGGCACCCCTGGTTCAGGAGTGCGCGGAGAGACTGGAAGAGCTGGCTAGGCTGAAGAAGGTTACCATGATCTGGGTCCCAGGTCATACGGGGATTCCTGACCAATGAGGAAGCCTATAGGCTGGTTAGACTCGGCACCAAAGGACAGTTTGTTGGCCCGGAGTCCGTTATAGGATTAAATAGGCAGGTAACGTCATCCTTCAAAAACTGAGTGAACGATGCCATAGATGAACACATCTATATCAGCATGTCTACGGAACCAAGGCCAATGGGCTATCAGAAACTTCGTGAGTGATCTGACAGGGTATATGAACTGTGAAGAAGCCATAAAACTGCCTACCACTTGCTAGCGGAATAAAAGTCGCTAGGCGGGCTGAGATACGAGATCTTTGGATCCGATAGACTTCAGCCAGAGAAATTATCCTCCCTAAGCAGGTCCGATATACGGTCTTTGTTAAAATATCGGGCAGGTTTGGTAGGAAGGTTATGGCAGGCAGTAGTGACTGAGGGATGATATTCGTGGATTGCAAAAAGGGCCTGTTGGGGCTTACTTGCCAGGCGCGGATGCCCCACAGCTGCTACTACTTCAAATGACGTGTAATATATCTCTCTGGTACACTTTGCACCAAACTGGCGGCTTAGGGGAGCCCTGAGTAAAACCACTTCATACTTGAAACTTGGTGTATATTGATCTGACCTCGTTACAGACTACAGATGTTTCTTATATCTAACCCACATCCTATTAACACACTCATTCTGTCTATAAACAATCTTAGTTAAACAAATATACGCTTATTTTCCAATATCTCACGTCCCGAACTGGTAACCTCTTTACTAAGTGGAGCAATACAATATACTGGGTGTTACCAGTTCCCTTCATTTCACTAATCTACAACACAACCCTTAATCTATTGAAAATATACATATATACATATCACACCTTCTACGCAAACAAAAAAAATTATTAAATAAGGTCTGTTCACACATATACAAGAAAATTAGTCAAAATATGGTTTGACTCTATCTTTATGGACTTCTTTAGTCTTACGCCTTATACGT
The DNA here is from genome assembly GCA_951848785.1 of Callosobruchus maculatus. Classification (NCBI taxonomy): domain Eukaryota; kingdom Metazoa; phylum Arthropoda; class Insecta; order Coleoptera; family Chrysomelidae; genus Callosobruchus; species Callosobruchus maculatus. The sequence goes on from CATOUR010000519.1 coordinate 37,748, forward strand.
ATCAAAATATTTAGAGCCTTATCTTCAATAACTACATATGGGCTGTTGTACAACGCTTCCATTTTTGTTCCAACCTCATTTTTTCGTAAAATGTTATCCCCTGATTTTTACGTAAACGAGTTGAATGGACGGATATATCAGGACTTAGAAAATTCACTACTTCATGTCCCAACTTAGTACGGCAGTAGTTCTTGTGGCAGGGTCGCCATGTAATATATCTCTCTGGTACACCAAACTGGGGGCTTAGGGGAGCCCTGAGTAAAACCATTTCATACTATATTGATCTTCTCGTTACAAACTACAGATGTTTCTTATATCTAACCCACATCCTATTGACATACTTAACACACTCATTCTGTTTATAAACAATCTTAGTTAATCAAATATACGCTTATTTTCCAATATCTCACGTCCCGAACTGGTAAGCTCTTTACTAAGTGGAGCAATAGACGAAATCATGAAGAGAATTATAGAAGAATGCATACTGCTGCTGAGGATGGTTGCATACAAGGTCAAGGAGAAGTAGCAAACCATGAAGGGAGTAGCCCATACCTCATATAAGGCGTAGCCTTGGACGTGGCAGTATTTGTACAGAACAAATAATAAATCAAATAATTATATTTTTTTCGATTATACGGTAAGACAGAATTAACTGCGGCGATAGTGTTAAGCTAAAAACATTGTTTTTTTCACAAGTAAATAAATAATATTTTTATACAATTTAACAAATTCAGTCTGCATATAAATATCCCACATAAGCGGCTAGGACAAAAATATTTATATAAGTCCGCTAAGTTTAATGGATGTATGTACGTATTATGTTTTCGCGCGAACAAACGCACGTATTTATTTTAAATCACATTTTACTTTTAATCCCGCCTATTGTTGTTGCACTGGAAATGGAAAACAAAAATGCTGAATTTGTTTGATAAACACCCAACCAGTAAAAGAGGAAATTAAGGGATTTAAATTTGATCAAAAGTCAAGCTTTTTAGCAAAGGTGGGGCGGGTCTGTCCCTCACTGGGTAGAAGCTGAAACCTGTGAGCGTGCTAAATTTTTGTACTATTTTGTGTATGTGTATGAGGTATTGGCATTGACACTTGGAAGATATACATTGAAATTTAGCTAACCTATATTCAAGGCTGCTCCTCTAAACTGCTGTGTTTATCTATCTCTTGCTATTACTCTTCTCTCTCTCTCTCTATATATATTTAACATTTACTCTGAATTTGTGATGAGACAGGTATTGGACAACTGGAATGGCGGTATAACTATTGGTGGAAGCAAAATATCTAACTTAAGATTTGTTGACGATACGACCCTTATTGGTGCTTCTCGGGAAGAACTAGTCGCTCTATTGAACGTTTTAGAACAACACAGTGCAGCATAAATGGTCTTGGTATTAGGTATTAACTGCAACAAGACCAATGTTATTATCGTAGATAGAGAGCATGACAGTCATCGAGAAATAAAGTCAATAGGCCGTTGTGAGGTAGCTCAAAGTTTTGTGTACCTCGGTTCTTTGATCGACAATTCAGGTAGCTGTGAGAATGAAATTTGACGGCGCATTCAACAGGCACGGGTGGCCAAGACAAAGCTTACTAAAATATGGCGTGACCAAAACATCACTAGAGCTACCAAAATGTCACTGGTTCAGTCTCTTGTGCTCTCCATATCTTTGTATGCCTCGGAAACTTGGACTGTTAAAAAGGCAGATCGAGCTTGCATAGATGCTTTTGAAATGTGGACGTGGATGAGAATCCTGAGAATTCTTTATACCGCCCATCGAACTAATGTTTCCATATTGGATGAGTTCGGTAGTCCAAAGAGACTATCCTCCATTGTGTCGATGAGAATGCTTACATTCTTCGGACATATTCACAGAAGCGATAATATGGAGAAACTTGCAGTTCAGGGCCACGCCCCGAGTGGGCGGCGCCGTGGCCGTTCCCCTACACGCTGGGTGAATACGACGAAACATTTGCTGGATATGAGTATCAAGAGCGCCATTGAACTGACAGTAAATCGTGAACGATGGCGAGCTGCAGTTCTCAAAACTATTGATAATATTCGTGTCGGCAATACTCTAGCTCCGACTTAATGCATTTTACGAGTTCACAACATGTCTGTTAAGACCTTGTGACTATGATGATGATTACTCTTCAATGGATCTATCTTGGCTTGTAGAATTCATTCTTCTCTAAAGAGATCAGTGATATCATCGTTTTAAACTTAGAATTTGGATGTTACCATTGATGTGACATTAAGACTATTTTGACATAATACTTGGTAAGGGTTCCTTTTAGCAAAACCCGAAACGGGCGTTGAGATTGGTATCAATCGACGCGGATTGACGTCCTGAGTCGAACGATATCACTCCCAGATTGAGGAAACGCTCCGGTGAAAAACTACAGCACTTTGAAGATTCCAAACCTAACTTAACCAAACTAGTTGAATTATTGAAGCTGAAATGGATTCTAATCGACTCGGATTGAAGTCCTGAGACGAACTAGGCCATTACCAGCGTGAGAAAATGTTTTGGTGAAAGTCTACGCTACTTTGAAATTCACAAATTCCAATAGCTTACCTAATATAAAGTAAGCAAATCGGTTGAGGCAAAAAGGTGTGTCTAGCGACTCAACCTTATATCTTGACTTAAATTGTACCAAATCTAGACTGTGCAACCGTGTATTTTGATCCTGAATTGGCAATTAATCAAAATAAGTTCCTCTGGGCCCTACCCCCGCATGCTATGGAAACAACCGAACAGGTGAGGATCCTACTTGGGAAACTTGTGTTGCTTAGACTATTCAAAATATGCAAAGACGGTGACGTCTGGGGAGGACCCCCCCCCCCCCAGGCCCCCCGTTATACGTTTATACAAACCTAATTCAACTTAAACTAACCTGGTTTTTGGTTGTTCATATCTCCTGAATAGCTTTAACATTAAACATTTAAAGTATCATAAATTTTTTATTTTCCATTTCTACAGAAACCAAAGGACATAATTTTTTCTGGTGTAAACATATGAGTAGTATTGCTTTAGATCGTTCTATATTGTGTAACCAAGAAACTGTTGAATTATTTTAATGAAATTTTGACACAGTATTACTACCGTGGCGGGAATGGAAAATGCGTATGGTTTTTATAAATCGTTCCAGTGTCGGCGCAGAAATAATAAAAAAACTAAAAATATAAAAACAGCTCAAACTTCGTTTTTAAGAGAGTTTTAGAGATTCCTGATCATTACCTGAGTTTTTTTTGGTGGGGGTGAAATTGGGGTGGTTGGGGAGGTTGAAAAACTGAAAAATTCAATGAATTCATAATAGGCTGCCCACTGACTTGTGAAGGAAGATCTAGCGACATAAAAAATCACCTTTTAGGTCCATCTGACACATTGCCTTGCCTATTACCGAAACTAACGGATCGTTTCAGTGGCAGCGTAGCAATAATCAAAAAACTAAAAATATGAAAACAGCTCAAACTTAGTTTTTAGATGTTTTAGGGGTTCCTGACCGTTTTCTACCTTTTTGGCTGGGGGTGAAATTGGGGTGGTTGGGGGGTGGGGGGTTAAAAAACTCAAAAGTTTGTATTATTGATAATAGGCTGTCTATTGACCTCTGAAGGAAAGACCTAGCGGGATAAGACAATTTGGGGGGATGGGGAACGGCGATGATTTGGGGGGATTTCAGACTAAAGCCTCATGCTATTTGAAAATAATAAACTGGTATCAGCGTAATGTGTGGGAAGTACTGAGTCAATCAACTTTCTTTTTTATTTATGTTATTGGCTCTGATCTGAGATCAACTGGCCAGTTCTATTTTGGATGGACATCTATTTTTTCTTAATAATACGAACATTGTTTTATACTAGTTAAAGTTGAAATTTATAGTGTTATTTTTAGTTTTTGTGTACAAAAGTTATATAATAGTATATAGTTTGACAATCTGTGATACAGGTCTGTTACCTCATTACTGATCAATTGGCATTCTAATATACAGTGTGGAGCAGTACCAATCTCTCCACATCTGCAGTGAAGGTTATCGTCTAGCCCTATTCTAGTTTTGTGTTGAGGGCTTAAGCAATGACCACACCTCAATCTGCAAAGTGTTCTCACAAGTGGTCTATTCGTTTCTCTCTTAAACCAGGGTTCTGTTCTTATGTTCTGCTGGATCTGTTTGTATATCGTTCCGGATGGATTTCTATGGTAGTGTTCACTCCACTTTTCTTTCAGGTTCTTGTTTAATTTACTGTTCAAGTCACTGTAGGGAATTTTGAAATTCCTCATCAATATTCCATCTGTAGTCGCCATCTTTGCTAGTATATCGACTTTGTCGTTTTGAGGTATACCTGTATGTCCTTTAGTCCATACAATTTTTACATTGTTGTGTCTGTAAATCAATTTCATTATGTTTGAGATGATATGGTTGAAAATCGGTGAAATGCTTTAATGCTCTAATCTCATAGCTGCACTCTTGCTGTCGCTGAAGATTATAACATCTCTAAGCCTCAGTATTACTAAGAGAATATTCTAGTGCTTTTTGAATGGCTGTCAACTCAGCTGTATAAGTCAATCAACTTGACTTCATTTTTTCCTCCTCAGCTGCACAAGCCGAGAATCGCTGCCACGCGGCGGGTGCTCCTCTGATCCCAGTCCATTTTTCATCCCTTAGAAATAACAAATGAATCTTGACGCCCCAAACAATCCCAACTATTTCCAGACCGCCGGCCGTTGATGAACCTATTTGAATAATCGAATTTTGGTTGATATTAAATTTTCGGTTCGCGCCTTCGCCTTCGGAATAGGAATTTCGCCCGGCGCGCCGCTTCGTGCCCTGAGATCCGATCTACGCGTGTCACACCACGTGACTGAGAATACACTGAGAAACATACCAAGGGTATGAAAGGGGTGGGGAACAATTTCATTGCAATACAGCTTTATCGTATAGAACGCTTGTCATATTTAAATTATCACAGTTTCAAAACCTAGACGATTAGCGTCAAGCGTGTCACAAGGTTCTGTGCTTGGACCTCCCAAAGATACATTTTTAGTTTTATCAGAGCCTACAGGAGGCTGATACAGCTCAGTATTGCATTGCCTGACTTAAATCCAGTAGAGTTGTTTGGGGCTACTACAAAAAACTGGCTTATGCTAAAGAGTGTCGAAACATCAACGAATTACGCAAGAAATTGACACAGGCTGAATAAACAATAAAAAACAAGCGAAGAGCTTTTGTTAATTTAAAAAAACAAATTTTTCAGAAGATGTAGATTATGCATCAAATAAGAAGGTAGACATTTTGAAAATTTCTTGTGAAATTTAATAAACTTAGTGAAGAAATCTGATAATTTCGTTTCATTTTACAATTTCCCACTTACAAAAAAGAAGTCGTACATGTAAAAAAAATCTTAGTAAAGTGACACAGTTGGTCATCTATGGATCTTCTGATCGCACTGAATGTTTTTTATTGCGGCACTGACAATCATTCTGCCATTACCGCCCTAAAATTAGTTATTGTTTCATTTAAAGTCCTATCGCTAATTTCAAGAAATCTCCACCTCTTGTCGAGGCCGATTGGAGCCAAAGTAGCCCCATTAAGTATTACTTTTTTTTAATGATTATGATAGTTGAGAGTCTGAAGAAGTTTTTAGACCTACAAAGAAATCATGAAATCACTTCTTTGGATTTTTAATTGCGAGTCGAAAATTTAAGTCATAATTAACAGAACGTAAATTTTTCACTTTACACTATAATTTTTATGACTTTTGTCAGATTTACTAAGCCGATTCCTTTACGTATGAACAGCAAACTCTTGAAAATTAGTTAGCAAAAAAGAGAATTTGGAAAAGTCTTAATTTTTTTTTGAACAGTTTTAAGTTGTTGAGGTAGAGAATTTTCTAAAATTCAGAAAACAGTGCATAACTCGAAAACTACAAAAAATTGCATAACATATATGGGGGTGATTCAGATACCTCTAGGTGTGCTGTATCTCTGGACTTCCGCTTGACACTATTTTTTAGGACTCCCTTTATATGAGTAATTTAGATTTTTTTACAGGTCTCAATCAGTGTCGACACTTCTATAGTGCAGATACGTTACGAAGTAGACCTGAGTAATGATAAAACCTTAATTATCTATACAAAATATATATTATAATAATTAAGAAAGTGGTAGGAGATCAAAATAATCGAAAATACCAATTTGGAATAGATGAAAACAAAATAAGTTGATCTATTTGTTGTATACTTAATAACATCTCATTATACACAGACATATACAATTTTGACTATATAAATGGTCGTAAAACAGCCCAGCAAAAAAAGCCAAAATTGATAAGGGTCATTCGACCGGTCGGGTGTCTTGTGAAGGATTAAGGGGTCCTTTGTAGTGTCGGCACCAGGGTTGCCAGACCTAGGGAAATTTCCCTAGATCTAGAGAATTTTACGGCACAATAGGGAAAAAGGGAATTTTTCATCTTTTTAGTATGGAAAATAGGGAAATACTGATATAGAGGGCGTCCCACGACGATTAGGACAAGCAATATATTGGAACTGGGCAGTAGTTGAGAATTATAATTTTCGGGATGTAAATTAGAGCAAATGTTGTGTCTTTTCTTGTCATTTGGTTGCATTCAGCAGAAAGATCGGGAGCCGCTACTTTCGTAGCCGCTACATCTCAACAGTTGGCGTTCTGCTGAAAAGCATTTTTTGTACGCTCTGAGATATCACGATGGTCTGTCAGGTGTCAGTGAAATGTCAAATGAGTGGTCACATTTGAGGTTATTAAAAATAAAAATATATGTCAAATTGTATCAAAGTTTTGGATTGTGTAAAGTAGTGTGGACTCTTTCTTTTAAATATGATAACATAACCTATAACACAAGTGTCATAACATGTGACACTCACAAGGTCAAAGGTAGCTTAATCGGCTCCGCTCGAAGTGAGCGTACTTTTCTATCGCTACAAAAAATGGCGACCGCTGGAGCGGTAGCTGCTAGGTAGCGCACGCGTTCAGCAGAAAATTTAGTAGATGCTCCGCAACTATTCAGTCTGCTGAATGCACCCAGTGTACAATGAGGTATTTGTTTTTGGTCACGTCACGTGACGTTGGATTCAAAATTATTTATGAGACACCCTTTATATTAGTGTCTTTCTGTGTTCCTCCCGATGAAACAATTTCAACAAACTAGCACACTTGGGGTCTAAAGTGATTCATTCAAGAGCTACAGGTACTTAAAGGATTGTACCATTATGACTGATTATAATATATACCTACCCCTACAGTTAAATTATATTGCTAGTGTTTCATAATATTAGTGGTCTTTTTATTACAAATTTTGTTTGTTTGTATATGTATATATCTAAAATAGATGTACGTTTTTTGGTATAATAAAAAACAAAAAATAAAGAATTGTATATACACTAAATGACTAATAACATTGATTAACGTATTGTTGGCCGTTAATCAATGCTAATAATTCATGTATACCCCAAAATATATTACATATGTTTATCTAGGAAAATCTAGGGAATTTGTAGTCAAAAATCTAGGGAATTAAAAAGATATCATCTGGCAATCCTGGTCGGCACTCGATAGGAGCACAAAAAATGTAAACTGCTCTTATATTTCTGACCTGTACCTGATAAAAAGGTACAGTTGTTGGTCATGTTAGGTACGCGGCGCCCACTGTGGCATCGAAATACAGTACTTCTTGCCCTTCTTGACGCGGGGCGTCGGTCGGTACGGAGCAGGCGCCGCCGCGGCCGTCGCGACGCCGTCGCCGCCGCGTGCCGGGCGCGGCGGCATCGATGGAGATGGCGTCGTCTGGCCGTCCGCGGACAGTTTGAACGACGCCGCCGGAGAAGTCGTACGGCCGGTTTGAACCGGAACGCTCGCGACACGCGTTCACGCCGCGCACACCCGCCACGACGCCCGCTGTCATTTACATGCCGCCGCCGCGCAAACACGCGCGTTGATCGATCAACGCGAATCGCTCAGGTGCCCTACCGCTACTGCTACCTGATCGCGGTGACTATGTTGTGATCACAGACGTTGTGATGATGATCAGTGACTGATTGCCTTCTGGGACGATCGGGTCAAGGGGATTGGATGTACAGGTCTGCGAAGTAGGTAATTTCAGTCTTCTGGCACCTAAGAGGGGTGATACACGTACGAGCAAGTACGCGTACTTATGGCTCGACGACCTTTTTCGCCTGTGTGTCACCGTAAGTACGCGTACTTTAAAACCGTCGCGCAAATCGCCGGCGATCCAACTGGTTTGAAATCTTGCTCATAGCTTCTCTCGGCTCGTACTGCGAGCCGCGAGCCACCACTTTGTTTCGGCAGGCCATCAATGCGTAACACTTGTTATGTTTGGCGTTTGTTAAAAGTTTTGTTTATTTAGGAAAATTATCAAAATGAGTGATTTCAGCTTCACGTGTGTCACCGCGTCGAGCCGAGTAAGTCCGCGAACTTAAAAACCGCGTACTTAAAGTTCGTACGTGTATCACCCCTTTAACCTAACAAACTTTATAAACTCCAGATAAGACTCGGAGTGCAGTATTACCACACAAAATCATGTGGATTCGATGACATTCCTAACTTTCTGATGAAATAAGTGCTAGTCTTAATAATAGAACTACTGACCAACCTTGTAAATATATAATTTTCTTGTGGAGAGTTTTCTAGCAAAATTATGTTGGTAAAGTTATACAGGGTGAATTTTCAGTACCGGCTCGGTCGATAACTCCACTATTGTAGAAGATAGAAAAAAAAGTTCTATACATATAAAAGTTGCAGCTCCTTGCTCAGAAAATATTTAGATTTATACAGGGTGATCCATAACTACGTGGTGATGCAACCATGCATTTTTTAAATGAGACACCCTATATATTATTCCATATTCATTCTACTAATGATTTCCAATATAGGGTATTGTTACATTATACAGGGTATTTCAAAAGTTATGACCATTTTTGTATCCAAATCGCGGTCGAATGAACATACTGTATATCAAAAAGTAATGAACCAAAAATTATTTTTCTACACGATAGGATTAAAAACATCCTCTAGTTTTAAAGTCGGCTATAAAAAAGCCCGTGGCACATATTCGTATACAGGGTGACGTAGAATGCAAAATCTAGATTTTCTCTCTTTTTTTTAAATGTAACCCCCAATATTTTATGATACCAAAGAATTGCCTTTAATATGCTCTTTCATCTTTATATAGCACTTGTCATGGCTGCATTCATTAGTTTCTTAGATATTTCGATTTTTCTACAAATTTTAAATATACCTTCTATTTGTTTACTGAAATTTATTTATTTTGAGAAAATATTATTAAATTTTATTTTTTCTTAACAAACAACTAAAATATAAGGCCATAATAGTACTTGATGAAGTCAAAACAATTAACGAGATAATATAGGTCAAGTGTGCTGAGAAAACAATTTTGTAGACGTCATGCATAATTATCAAGCAGATGTATCAGGTAGGCAATGAAATATTAAACGACACAGTCCCAATAAAACTATTCTTCAGTCTTTCAAACGCATTAGTTTTAAAGTGCCTCCGTTCTGGAGGTTGCTGTTCATAGCTGATATATTCTAGAGGCAAGTAGACGATTTCTCAAAGACTCCCCTAAATACCCTCAATGGAAAAATTAATTTTTAAAGCTGGTTTTTCACACAGTACGGAACTATTGAGCAGGTTATCAGAACTATCAATTTTTCAAAACGTACCTGATAAATCTGCTTGATAATTATGCACCACACCTACAAATTTGCTTCCTCGGGATACCTACCTGACTTTACTATCTCGATGATTTAGGGTTTTGATTTCATTAAATAGTATCATGACCTTATAATTTAGTTGTTCCTTAAATAAAAAACAAATTAGATAGTACTTTCTCAAAATAAATGAATTTCAGTACACAAATAAAAGCTATATTTTAAATTTACCGAAAAATCGAAATATCTCGGAAACTGATGGATGTAGGTACAACAAAGATGAAAGAACATATTTAATTTGATTATTTTTTCATTTTTGGTAAGAATGACCCATGTGGGTAACGTACGGCATACAATGTAAAAATTAATTCTTGGTCCAAGCGATTTACCATTCAGAGCCTCATCTGTTGTAATTATCTGCAGAGCAGTAAACTGCGAGACACCATAAAACGAGCAGTAAACACATCTTCTGCATCACACTTTGAATTCTTCGCGTCCTGGTCTTTATATTTCGTATCACACCCATTACGACACTCTGATATCTTACGACAACGTCGCCGTTGGCACAAAGACTTAACTCAAACAAAACTACTTCCAGCGCTAACGAACAATGACGAAAAACTTATTAAACGAGTTATAAAGTTGCACATGAAAATATTTGCTCTTAAGTTAATCGTTCCTCTGGAGACATCTTAATATGTCAGTGGCGGTTCGCTGCAAAAACTCATAGATAACCTTTTTGATATAGAAGAGGACTTCGATAGTGACGAATAGGATCGTACTCTAGCGCCACCTGGTGAATTGGGAATTATATAATCCCGAAAAACAAGCAATTCAGCGCTCAAACATGTTCTGAGGCGATCTACAAAAGAAAATTGTTGGAAACCAAAAGAGCAGATCATACAAAAAAATATAGTCAAGTTGATTGACCCAGTACTTCCCATGCACACAATTGCGGTGATAACATTCTATTACAAATCCCCTTGTAAGCAAATCATCGCCCTCACGCCCTCAAAAAGAGTATTATGCCGTGCAGTATTTCTTTCGTAGGTCAATGGCAGCCCATTATGAACACAACACATTTTTGAGTTCTACAGCCCCGCACCCCCAACCACCCCAATTTCACCCCCACCCAAAACAAGTAGAAAATGATCAGGAACCCCTAAAACGCCTAAAAACGAAGTTTGAGGTGTTTTTATATTTTTAGTTTTCTGATTATTGCTGCGCCGCCACTAACACGTTTTCTAAACGCCATACGCATTTTCTATCCTCGCCACGGTAAAAATACTGTGTCAAAATTTCATTAAAACCAATTTTCAGGTTTCACAATACATACTATATGTCAAACGTCCTTTGGCCTCTGTAATAGGCAAGGCCATGTACGGATGGACCTAGAAGAGTCTACTATGCCTATAGGTCTTGCTTTGTCAGGTCCGTGGATAGCCTATTATGAATATAACACATTTTTGAATTATCGATGTGGGAAGTAAAATGATCACATTTGAGATCAGTGAATGCATAGTCAAAAGCTTTGACAGGTTGTTTACATACTCTTATTGTTTCTGGGATCTGTAGTGCTTCTTTAGCATAGTCACACGCTTAAAATACCATTCACAATGTTTCAACAAATATAAACACAAAACAGTTCCTCTGCCTTAGGGCCGGTTTCACAATGATGGGTTAACTGAAGGTTGTGTGTTGACCGGAGGTTAACCCTAGATGTCACGTTTCACAAATGGTGGTTTTCGATTTTACTTGAGGTTAACTCTGAGTTAACTTGACCTCAAGAAGAAGAAGAGTTAACCCCAGATTTGCGATGGCGCATGCGCATTAGGCTATGTCACTTTGGTTTTGCTACTTGCTAGGCATTTGAAGTTTCATATTTTATCGTTTACCTTAATGCTTTCCATCGTTTTTTTTATTTGAAATGGATGGTTATGATGTAAATGCGTATAGCAGTGATGAAGAAGCGATGAGACAAGAATATTTCGACTTAGAGTCAATTATTTTGAGGAATATGATGACCATGACTCCTTGGTCTTTTTTAAATTTTTGTATTTTTCTTTCAGGACCTTTAGAGATCTGCGGCTATTATTTTGCACATTTGCAATTAAATTCTTCTACTATCTTTTCCCAGGCGTTGTCCTTTTTCGCGCCATGTTGTTGCACCTTTCGTTTTGCATTCTGTTACATGCCTGTGCTTTTCTACTAACGAAATGAACATATATTCTTCATCCTTTGAAAAGTTGTTCGCTCTTTTTGGTTTTTTCATGCTGACACACGGCTACATGCACGGCTATTATTTGAAAAAGGCCCCAGAAACAACTACAACGCCAAGCAGTCAAAACACCAACCTAACCCAAAAATCTTTTATCTATGCCAAACGCCAAATAACTGCGAATGAAATGAAAATGATTCTTTGACAGTCTTGTCAGAAAAACACAAAACACCAGCACGAAACACCTAACGAAGGAAATAAGAAGAAGAAATTTAAATATTGCGGACACAGTACCATCAACCGCTAAAGATAAAATACAACTCGCGGTCAGTTAAGCCTACGTCATTTTATGATTGTGAAACAAGAGGCATTCCATTGTTCGGGTTAACTCGCAGGTCTAGGTTAGTATACCGTCAGAGTTACCACTGACTGTAAAACTGGGCCTTAGAAGCATACGTAATTCTAAGTCATGTGGTCCTGATAAGGACTGTAATCTCCTATTGGAATACTCATGTGTACTTTTTTTAAAGTGAGACATTCAAATAACGGATACTCCAGGGCTCCCTTCTATCGCCCGCCTTGTTTAATATTTATACTTCCGATCTTCGTCAGTTATCCTTCCGAAAATTTGCATATGTAGATGATCTGGTTCTAGCGTACAGAAATAGTAACTTTGACATTCTAGAGTCCATTAATTAACTCGTACTATAGTAGTTTTGCCAGCTAGGTACAAACAGGCAATTTCATTTACTCGTCTGAGACCTAAATCACACTGATAATCTTTAACAAAAGCAAAACGACGTCGTCTGTGATTGGTTTTCGGATGAATGAATGACATTGCTACTCATTAATTGAGTTAAGTTGCTTTTTAGCATAAACCGAATATCGCGAGTGTCAAATGAGTGTTCCACAAAAAAGAGTCTGTTTGTTGTCGTATCCTTCAGGTTCCTATACCTGATGCTTTTAAACGGGTCACGTAAACAGTACTCGGTTCCTCAGATTAAACGCTCAGGTACCGGCTTTGGTAGATAGATGGAGAACCAATACTTTTTTAAAGTACTGCTTCCCAATATCTAGAGTCCACCCAAGCTGCCGCTCTTTCAATCCTGGGATCATACTTCAACAGGTGCAAGCTGAAGCCAACAATAAAATGGCTAAAAGGGACCTAAAGATTGATCTTGCTTGCTACCCTACAATCCCACATCCAAAAACCTAGGTATCTCACTGGATAGGAGACTACCGTTAATATTTAGAACGCAAAAAAAAACAAAAAAAATAAAAAAACTGTCTTATTCTTTTATACCTTTTTTCCTGTGTACTATATAACCATACTCCAAATATATAAGTGTAAATGCGTAACTCAAAGTTATGTACGTCTTATTACCACTCAAGCTTTTTTAGCGATTGATCCATCACCACTTCCTTGGGAATAGGATGTTATCAGGTAGCAAATAACCGGAAAGTGGCAGGCGGACATCTTTTTCGGCAGAAAGTAGCGTCGAAATGAGAATTCCTCTGTGATAGAGCGAAGCCTCGTTTGTAGCATTTTTTATCGGCGCGGCGCGAATACAGGAAATTGAGTGAGCGGCGATGCGTTGGTATCACTGGAAGACGACAAAAGCGAATCGCGGAGTACGTCAATGGAAAAATGGCTATTTACTTATCGCGCCTGCAGATGCATCATTTCCTTTTGCATGTGAAATATGATGTCTGTCGCCTTTCAAATAGACATCTCTGAGGAACTGCTCACTTGGAGGCTAACGCACCGAACTGTATTTCCAACTCGTTATTGAGAATACTATCACGCAGTTTGAATCCGATAGCATATAATTTACATTTTGTCTACTATTTCCTTAATAATGACAACGTACTAGTCGCGAGTAAAATCCGAATACTGAAAAAGAGCGAGATATTTTAGATATTTAAGACCCAGTTTCACAATCAGTGGTCACTCTGATGGTTTACTAACCTCGACCTGCGAGTTAACTTGAACAATGGTACGTCTCTTGTTTCACAACCATAAAATGACATAGGGTTAACTGACCTCGAGTTGTACTTTATTTTTAGCGGTTGGTGGTACTCTGTCCGCAATATTTAAAATTCTTCTTCCTCTTATTTCCTACGTTAGGTGTTTCGTGCTGGTGTTTTGTGTTTTTCTGACAAGACTGTCAAAAAATGAGTTCGTTGAGTTGTCATTTTGGTTTTTTCCACTGACGTTTTTTCATTTCATTCGCAATTATTCGGTGTTTGACATAGATAAAAGATTTTTAGGTTGGGTTGATTTGGTTGATTGGTTTGGACTGCTTGGCGATGTAGTTGTTTCTGGAACCTTTTTCAAATTATAACAGTGCATGTACCCGTGTGTCAGCATGGAAAAACCAAAAAGAGCGAAAACATTTTCAAAAGATGAAGAATACCTATCTGTTCATTCCGTCAGGCATGTAATAGAATGCAAAACAAAAGGTGCAACAACATGGCGCGAAAAAGACAACGCCAGGGAAAAGATAGAAAAAGAATTTAATTGCAAATTTGCAAATAATAGCCGCAGATTTGTAAAGGTGCTGAAAGAAAAATAAAAAAATTTAAAAAAAAACTAAGAAGTCATGATCATCATATTCCTCAAAATAATTGACTCTAGGTCGAAATACTATATTCTTGGTCTCATTGCTTCTTTATCACTGCTATACGCATTTACATAAAAAAAATCATAGCCGTCCATTTCAAATAGAAAGAACGATGGAAAGCGTTAAGGTAAACGACAAAATAAGAAACTTCAAATGCCTAGCAAGTAGCAAATATAAAGTGACAACCTAATGTGCATGCGTCATCGCAAACCTGGGGTTAACTCATAAATTTCTTGGGGTCAAGTTAACTCAGAGTTAACCTAAAGTAAAATCGAAAACTACCATTTGTGAAACATGACATCTAGGGTTAACCTCCGGTCAACAGAGAACCTTGAGTTAACCCATTATTGTGAAACCGGCCCTAAGTTGAACATGAAGATTTTAATGTCTAAAAACTTTTTATCTTCTTTACCTGAGGCTGAAACTCAAAAGAACGGCCGGATTTGTAATTAGCTCCCTCACGGCATGAGTTTTCGTCTTGATAAGAAACCAGACAACGATTTTAGATATTTAGGGTGAACTTCAAGATATAATAATCTGACAATTTTTTGATGTTCGTTATCTGAGACTGAAATTCAAAACATTGGCCGGATTTGTAATTAGCGCCCTCAAACTATACACGACAAAAGTTTTCGTTCTTATAGGAAGGCAGATAACGATTTTATATACATGGGGTGAAATTCATGATATGAGAATCTGAAAATTTTTGATGTTCGTTACCTGACGGTAAAACTCAAAACAGCGGTTGGATTTGTAACTAGAGCCCTCAAAGTATATGATCTTCAAGCGGAAATTGAAAAACCAGAATTAAGTTTCGTTTCGTATCTACTATTTGCTAACATTGCTGCCTACGCGGTCTTCTCAGTTATAAAAAAAATTGAGATCATAGTACATAAAAAAACTCAAGATGTTATAAAACTACACCGATTTGTCATTTTTAAAAATGTTCCTATTAGTGATTATTTTTAACAAATAGCTTTAAATGTTGATAGGGATAAAATCACTCATAATAAATACAATCTCTTATTTATGACACATAAATGCAAACAGCTATTCATTCCACTTCAGATGTTGTTTAAGCTATACAATGAGACATTATTATGGTCATATGCTCAGAGAAACGATGATTTACACCATATTAATTAATTACAGTCAATATAAATTTTATCAAGTGTATGAGACATTCTTTTTAAATAGAACCGATTGATATTATTCGTATAATGTTTTGATAAGAGTAACTGTGAATGTATAGACAAAGTTCATTGGCATCTTTTTAAAACACACATTTCGATCATTGTAAATAAAATGTAATTTTTATGTATCCTGCATGAGCATATGCATAGGCTTTTGTGAATGGAGGCTGTAGAGTGTTATAACTATTATCTGGCTCAAAATGGCTATGTGCGCATCTGTAGATATGCCCTAGAAGGTACAGAGCATACCGTAAGCTAAATTCAGATGCACACGACATCCGACAATGCGACGGTACGAAACTGTTCCTATTGGTTGAAGTATGTTGAGTTGACATCATTTTGTATATTTCAACCAATAGGAACAGTTTCGTACCGTCGCATTGTCGGATGTCGTGTGCATCTGAATTTAGCTTTAGTCTATAAAGAACAAAAGGCCCGGTCAAACAGAGGGCGTTCTAGAACGCGGCGTTACGGCGTTCTCTAACGCCGCGTTACCGCATTCCGTTGTTTGTACCAAACAGGTCTGTTTGACGGGCTAACGCCCTCTGTTTGACCGGGCCTTAACAGCTGATTTTCTGTCAAAGTACTTCTTAGATTTTTTGTATCCCACACCGATAGGTGAGGGGAGCATTGTGATCGCGAAAATTTTCGATTTTGAGATAATACACTTTTTGGGCGTTTCATGATGTCTTCTTCTTCTTTGGGTGCCATACGCCTTGCAGCGTGTAGGCGGTTATCTGCTCTCGTGACCAACGATGTGTAGAGTGCCGTCTTCTGCTCTTCTCACTATTGTTGAGATGTCGCTGACGTGACACCAGTTCCTAATATCTCGGAGTCATGAGTGTTGTTTGCGACCTGGACCTCTCCTCCCCTCAATTTTACCTATTAAAATTTCTTTTAGCAACCTATATTTGGGCCCCTGAGCATGTGACCTAAGTAAGCTACCTAGCTTCTTTTTATGATTTCCAGTAACTCTCTTTGAGTGGAGACTGTATTCAATACATCCTGGTCGTAACATGGTCCGTCCACGGGATTCTCAAAAGCCGACGTAACGTCCATATTTCGAAGGCGTCTATTCTATTCATTGACTTCATTTTGAGGGACCAAGTTTCAGCGCCGTATATTAGTATTGGTCATATATAGCATTTTACCACTCGCAGTCTGAGATTTAGTGGCGTTTCTCGGCGTAAATGAAAGCTGTTAAACTTTATTTAAGTAGTCCTGGCCATAGCAATGCGTATTTTGATTTCTTCGTCACAGTCCCATTTTGCATTTAGTGTTGAAGCAAGATATTTGAATTTATCTTCTCGTTCGATCAGTTGGTTGCCTATGAAAAGCTGTTCGTTGGTATGCTCTTTTCTGCTTACAATCATAAATTTAGTTTTTGTTATATTGATCTTCAAGCCATACACTTTTCCAATTCTATATAATTTGTTAACCATAAAATTTAGGTCTTCTATGTTGTCGGCTAGTATTGCGGTGTCATCAGCGTATCTCAGGTTATTTATAGGGAAGCCATTTATTTTGATGCCCTTCGTTTCGCCTTCAAGTGCTAACTGAAAAATCCTTTCGACGTATACGTTGAATAACAAAGGTGAGAGAGTACAGCCTTGTCTCACACCTTTTGTGATTGATACTTCATTTGTGCACATTGAGTTACTAATTGTGAGGTCTGCTTTTTGGTTCCAATACAAGTTGTATATTATTCTTAGATCCTTGTCGTCCAGACCGATGTCTTTTAATATTGGAATAAGAAAATCATGGCGGACATTATCAAATGCTTGTTTGTAGTCAATAAAATATATAAAGACTTTTGGTCGTAACACTTTTGAACTAGCAGCTTCATAGACAACGTGATGTCTACATAACGAAAATCCACGTCACTCATTTCCGTCGGTCTGTCTGTCTTTCTGTTGGCGTTTTTCTAACGTCGTAATGGCACTAACCGCTGCATGGATTGTGATGAAATTTGTGTAGCGATATGTTGTTGGGTCATAGTAGGTAATGTTCCTATAATTTTGGAAATCGTTGTACGGGGGCCGGAGTAATTAGCAAAAAAATTAAAAATTTCAAATATTCCTCAAATTTCGTTTTTAGGCGTCTTAGGGGTCCCCGATCTTTTTTACTTTTTTCTGGGTGGGGATGAATTTGAGGTGGTTGGGGGGTGGGGATGAATGAGCATATTAAAAGCAATTCTTTGGTATAATAAAATATTAGGGTTTACATTTAAAAAAAAGAGAAAATGTAGATTTTGCATTCTACATCACCCTGTATACGAATATGCGTCGTCAGCTTTTTTTATAGCCAATTTTAAAACTATAGGATGATTTTTAACTTTTCACGTGAAATAAATAATTTTTGTTTCATTACTTTTTGATATACAGTACGTTCATTTGACAAGGATTTGTATATAAAAATGGTCATAACTTTTGAAATACCCTGTATAATGTTACAATACCTTATATTTTAAGAAGGGGGATTATTAGTAGACTCTAAATATGGAATAGGATATAGGGTGTCGCAGTTAAAAAAATACATGTTTGCATCACCACGTAGTTATGGATCACCCTGTATAATTAAAAATATTTTCCGAGCAAGTAGCATATCCATAGCTACAACTTTTATACACAACTTTTTTGCTATCTTCTGTAATAGTGGAGGTATTGATCGATTCGGTACTAAAAACTCACCCTGTATATACATGCTGCATCTCATCCAGTAAAATGTATAACCTCTCCTGATCAGAACAAAAAAGAGGAAAAAGGCGAATGTTATTCGGGTCATCGTGATGAGACGTCGACTCTAATTATGCGCCGGAGATAAAAAACGTGAGATTGCCCTGAGTCGTCCCAGCTTCTCCGGCCAATATCTTATCTGGAGCTGTCAGAGGATTCGCAACATTTTATAAATATCTCTTTAATGTCATCACGCTCAAGGCACGGAAAGTGAATCCAAACTTAATGGGAATTTGATGAAATTTCGATTTCTGATTCAATCTAGAACGGGATTCTCTTTTTAGCAAGTTGGCCATGATTATTTATGCTTTGTGCACAGCTACGTTGATTGCGTTTAGACACTTAATGATTAATGTTCACAAGTACTATTTGAAACCTAGACTTAGTCTCTATTTTTTTTCTCCTAAGGCAAATGGGTCTATACCGCATTTTTTTAATCTGTAACGTAAACTATACCGGGTGTCCCAGAATTTGCTTGACACGTGATATTTTCGTAACGAAAAACGGTTCAAGCAAAAACTGAGTGGTACTTTTGAAGGTACTATAGGGTCTATCATACCATGCATTCAAAACATTTTTTTTGTACGTCAACCCCTAAAACTCACCCCCAACTTTTTTTTTCAAATAGCACCCCATTGGTTTTCCTACATAAATGATATCCCCATTTTATCTGAAATCTTGTGGTACCTTTAATTTAATATGCAAACTTATTTTTTCCGCAAAATCATAAGCATAAGACAAATGAAATGATAATTTGTTTGACGCCTGATATTTTTGTAACAAAAACGGATAAAACGGAAAAATAAGTGGGTTTTTCAAGGGTAGTGAATGACCTATCATTCCTTGCTTATGAATCATTTTATTCTTACTTAAACCCCTGGAATCCACCCCTAGCTAGTTCTTTCAAATTTCAATCCACAATTTTGCCTGGAAAAATAAATTCTTTACTTGAATTCAATTATCGTACCCATTTTACGAGTTTCTCTTGGGATATCTTTAAGATGTTTAATGCAGTAGTTTCCCATTTGCTTTCTGCATCCTCATGCCGTTGACCAGATGGTACCTACTGGTTCTTTCGCCTTTAGGGGCAATTTCTCACCCCAAGGACAAGAAGGTGTCCTGACTCTTCTCAACTCGTCCACCCAAAGCTGTTGGTTGAGAAGAGGTTACTGCTTATACCGACAGTAGTTCGGTTCCTTTTAGTCGCCTTTTACGACACGCAGGATATACGATGGGAGATATTCTAACCCAAGATTATTTGGGGGAAAATCAAAAATTTCGGATCCCTCAAATCCTGAGGTTTACCTGAAAAAAATCAAAACAATCTTTATTTAGCTTTTTATCAAGATGGAACCTCGTGGTTTGGATAATTTGAGGGTGCTGATTACAAATCCGGTCGCAGTTTTGAGTTTCAGTTTCGTTTAACGAGAATTGAAATTTTCAGATTTCTTGGTCGTCTAAAATTCAAAATTTTTATTTGGCTTTCTATTGAGATGAAACTTCGTGTTTTAAATCATTTGAGGTTGCTGATTACAAATACTGTCGTGGTTTTGAGTTTCAGTCTCGTTTGACGAAAATCGAAAATTTCAGACATTTCAGATCTTCAGGTTTGCCTAAGAAACCAAAAACCTTTACTTGGCATTGTATTAAGATAAAACCTTGTATTTTAAGTAATTTAAGGATGGTGAGTACAAATCCGGTCGCAGTTTTGAGTTTCAGTCTCGTTTGACGAAAATCAAAAATTTCATATCTCTCTGACCTTCAGGGATGCCTAAGAAATCTAAAAATCTTTATTTGGCTTTCTATTAAGATGAAACCGTGTGTTTTAAATCATTTGAAGATGCTGATTACAAATACGATCGTAGTTTTGAGTTTCAGTCTCGTTTGACGAAAATCAGAATTTTCAGATCTCTCTGATCTTCAGGGTTGCCTAAGAAACCTAAAAAATTTTATTTGGATTTCTATTAAGATGAAAGCCCACGTTTTAAGTAACTTGAGCATGCTGATTACAAATGCGGTCGCAGTTTTAGATTTCAGTGTCGTTTCAGGAAAATCGAAAATTTCAGATCTCTCTGATCTTCAGGGTTACTTAAAAAATCTAAAAATCTCTAGTTGGATTTCTATTAAGATGAAACCCCATGTTTCAAGTAACTTGAGGATGCTGATTACAAATCCGGTCGCAGTTTTTGGGTTTCAGTCTCGTTTGACGAAAACTGAAATTTTCAGATTTTTCGGATTTTCAGGGTTGCCTAAGAAATCTAAAATTCTTAATTTGGCTTTCTATTGAGCTGAAACCTCGTGTTATGGATAATTGGAAAGTGTTGGCTACAAATCCGATCGCAGTTTTAACTTTTGAGACAACTTTTGTGTTTGTTAGATTGCGATCTTGCGTGAAGGCACCGTAAGAAGAATTTCAAATATCATTTTGCTATTTATTGTAGTGTGAATGGGTTGATGCTAAGAGTTGTACATTTTTTGGTTTAAAAAATTGCTACATGTAGCCACTTGACACCATTTTTTGAGCGATTTTCAGCTTTTCAAGCTTTTTCACCCTTGTCACAGTAGTGATTCATTCAATAACCCTAAAATTCTCCAGCTTGTATCTGTCCATTGAGTGTTTGATAATGAAGGCGACTTCCAACTCTTTCGCTGGTGGTAAACAAGCCGGTGGAATTCGTGAGTTTTACACAGTGTATAAAAGCGTGGCTCACGTAGCATGATAACATACTTCCCTGTGTGCCTATTACAGTATATTACGACCTCGTAGGTTCATCCCTTATTAATATTTACACGTCACGTCAGTCGAGTCGGGGCGTGTCTACAGGTACGGCGAACAGAGTCGCAGTCTGGGGAGTTTCTCATTTTGTTTTACGTACGTGTTGTTAGAAGATTGTTCTTTTTTGAATAATGTTTTTAACATTATTTATATTCTATGATTGTGACAACTGATTTATAACTAAAGACTAGACTTTTTTGACATCTTTCACAAAAAAAACTCTATTTTAACCAGTGCCAACCCAATTAAGATAGTCCCAAATATTATTTAGACAGTCAGTGGCACGCCACTTCCTTTTCTTAGAATGACAAAAATTGAAAACTGTATTCAATTATGACCAGATTTGATCTTTTGAATTTTTTTAGCACGGGTTTCGTCTAAAAAAACAAAATCTGCGTAAGTCTCTGCATGGTGATATTGTCTATTAACGATATTGTTGCGACCATGCAGAGAAACGGTTTTTATTTTTTTAAGCGAAAACCGTGCATCGGATTGAAAAAATCAAGTGTTTAACTTTGGTTAGAAATGAGTGGGATTTAAAAATAATCTTTGTTATATTGGCGTACCGTCAATGTCTGCCAAAATAGGCAGGTCACATTACATACGAACGCCACTGGTGGAAGTTTAGGAATAGGTGATACATTAAAAAATGCTCCTTGATTCATAGTATATGTATGACGAATTTCATTAAAATATCTGAAGTGGTATTGTAGATATTAATAATAAATTGTTTATTTTTGAAAACTTTACCACCCTGTACTATTATTTTCCCATTATTTTCCAGTTTTTCTCTGCTCTGTGGACTAATCTAAGGCGTTTGATAAAGTAAAGTGGCCTAAACTGTGGGAAATCCTTATCTCCATGGAAGTCCCTTACCACTTAGTATTTCTCATACAGCAACTCTATGAGTCTAGCTCAGCTCGTGTAGGAATTGATGGTAACCTGTCTGCTCAAACAGCAACCAGAAAAGGAATTCGTCAGGGATGCGTATTATCTCCGATGTTATTTAACATTTACTCTGAATTTGTGATGAGAGAGGTATTGGAAATCTGGAATGGCGGTATAACTATTGGCGGAAGCAAAATATCTAACTTATGATTTGCTGACGATACAACCCTTATTGCTGCTTCCCAGGAAGAACTAGTAGCTCTATTGAACGTTTTAGAACAACACAGTGCAGCATATGGTCTTGGTATTAACTACAACAAGACCAAGGTTTTTATCGTAGATAGAGAGCATGACAATCATCGAGAAATAAAGTCAATAGGCCATTGTGGGGTAGTTCAAAGTTTTGTGAACCTCGGTTCTTTGATCGACAATTCAGGTAGCTGTGAGAATGAGATTCGACGGCGCATTCAATAGGCACGGGTGACCATGACAAAGCTTACTAAAATATGGCGTGACCATAACATCACTAAAGCTAACAAAATGTCACTGGTTCAGTCTCTTGTGTGCTCCATATTTTGGTATGCCTCGGAAACTTGGACTGTGAAAAAGGCAGATCGACCTCGCATAGATGCTTTTGAAATGTGGACGTGGAGGAGAATGCTGAGAATTCGTTATACCGCCCATCGAACTAATGTTTCCATACTGGATGAGGTCGGTAATCCAAAGAGACTATCCTCCATTGTGTCGATGAGAATGCTTACATACTTCGGACATATTCACAGAAGCGATAATATGGAGAAACTTGTAGTTCAGGGTCACGCCCCGAGTGGGCGGCGCCGTGGCCATTCCCCTACACGCTGGGTGGATACGACGAAACAGTTGCTAGATATGAGTATCAAGAGCGCCACTGAACTGACAGTTAATCGCGAACGATGGCGAGCTACAGTTCTCAAAACTATTGATAATATTCGTGTCGGCAATACTCTAGCTCCGACTTAATGCATTTTACGAGTTCACAACATGTCTGTTAAGACATTGTGACTATGATGATGACCACCCTGTATCTCAAAAGGCAAGACGTTTAGGACATATATAACCACCAAAACAGCCCAAGAGTCGATCACACTGTCCATTCTATTCTTCGCTATGAAGAGATGTGGTGCCCATCTTGCTGATACTATTGAAATGCGATCTGGACAAATATGCTGCCAGTTCTAACGTTTTAGGGAGACATGAAAATTACTGATCAAGGTTGCTACGTAAGAGTGAACACCCCCTGGACTGTTAGTTTGTCATGGTAAATAACAGGTTATTCCCAAAACAGTAAGTATATGGACGCCTCTGAAGTCGGGTGTTTTGTAGCGATGTCACGTAACAGCAAAGGTAGGGCCACACGAAAATGACACGATGCGAGGAAAAATATAGCAGCGAACAGGAGGGGAGAGGGGGATGGTTGGTAAGTTGCACTTTTATGTGAGGTTGAGTGTTGCTGCCTACGACGTCCCACTGATAGACCACACAATCAATGGCACATTATTTATCGGTATTTGAATGATTTTCAATAAGTCCTAACAATGACATTACTCACCTCCTATCCTGCCCAGTGCCTGTATGGGGGCGGGTTAGAATATCTCCCATCGTATATCCTGCGTGTCGTAAAAGGCGACTAAAAGGAACCCGAAACTACTGTCGGTATAAGCAGTAACCTCTTCTCAACCAACAGCTTTGGGTGGACGAGTTGAGAAGAGTCAGGACACTCTCTTGTCCTTGGGGTGAGAAATTGCCCCTAGAGGCGGATGAACCAGTAGGTACCATCTGGTCAACGGCATGAGGATGCAGAAAGCAAATGGGAAACTACTGCATTAAAGATCTTAAAGATATCCCAAGAGAAACTCCTAAAATGAGTAAATTTATGCATTTTACGAGTTCGCAACATGTCTGTTAAGACATTGTGACTATGATGATGATATCCTGCCCAGACCATGCAGTAGACGCACACAATCACAACAAGAAGAAATAGGCACCTGATCTCAGAAACACAGAGGCCGTATTACACAAAAGCAGTCATATGCCTGGCTGCAGGGTGGCCTGGTCTTTACAGAAACTGAGAGCCTTATGCGTGCTATCCAGGACCAAATGACTGCGACACGAAATTACAAGAAATACATAATTAAAGATACATCCACAGCAGACGATAATTTGAGGAAATGGCACGAACAGAGAGAAATAATAGACCATATAACAAGCGCATGCAAAACTCTCGCTGGAGCTGAGTAGACAGCTAGCTATAACTCTGTAGCCAAAGTTATACACTAAGCACTAGCCACAACAAAAAAAACTAATAGAAAACACAGATCTGTATTACAATTATATGCAGACATAAGTACCTACTAGAATACAATCAATATAAACTACACTGGTACATTGAAATATACATACAGACAAGACTAACCCAGCAAATAGGCCAGAAATAGTTTTTTAATCAAATGCAGACAAAGTTATCTATCTGATATATATTTCTATTCCTAATGATATGAATATCCCAAACACCTACGCTGGAAAGACATCTAAACACACTGAGCTTGCCATAGAAACAAAATAAAGTTACTATTGTCCCCATAATTATGTCGGTCTCAGGTCTTACACCAAATACATTTTCACCAGTTGGGCCTGGATGAAAGCTTACACAAACAATTCCAAAAGTCTATAATCCTGAAGACCTGTAATGTCGTACGATCCTTCCTAAAGGCACCTCCAACATGGTATACCTATGCACCTATGCCAAGACGATTATGTACTCTAAAGAAAAAGAAAAATTTGCTTTCTGTGATGTTGAGCGATGAATATAAAAATGCGAGTGTTAATTGCGGACTATAATTGATGCCTATCTGACCTCTAATGCTGCCACACCAAGATGGTGTCATTATTTTACCTGATATATGACACCTGATGAAGAAGGTATTCAGAGAAGAAAAATGACTTTTTGGATGAAAAATGGTGCGTTATAAAGAGAAACCACAATTGGTTTTATCAGGTTCAGTGGCAGTTCCATATCACAAAAAGTTACTATTGCTAATTTGCCGTCTGAACACAAAGGATCGTGAAAGTGGAGAACTTAGCAAAGGAACATGACTTCTGGAATGTTAATTAAAATACAAGGTTTTTATCAGTTTATGTTACAAAGTAAAAAATGTAATTTCTATTGGCGACGCAAAAAAGTGTGAGCCCAAGACTCTAGACTTCTTGGTCTGGGCCTGCCAGCAATTTCTAATTACTAACAAATCTGGTTGAAAATTGTAAGATTTCACAGTAATCCTGAAAATGATAACTGCTCAAAACTAATTACCGCGATTTGTTCAAATGTTAGTAGTTCCTAACATTTGGCCTGCAGTGTATATGAATAAGTCACCCAAAACCACCGACTACAAATTTAATGGATGCCCAAAACCTATCTCATTCCAGAAATGAATAAACTCCAGCTCATTCATAAACTCTAGTTTACATACTTTTGTATTGGTGGCGCCTTTACCAGTGTCCCAATAGGCGCGCGATCGTTCAATGCAAGGCTCTAGCTGTAACCATTTTTTACCCCGTATATTAATAATTTTTGGCACAAAAACATGATTTGCGTTTTCTTAAAACTTCAGTTTAGAGAAATGTCGATCCAGATTTTAGAATAAGTTTATACAGGGTGATTAACGAGACCGTGAATTTAGTCAAAAAAACATCAATTTTGGCAATTTTTTAATAATTGTCTATTAGGAGATTTCAAAAAATACATCGACATTTGTCTAGAACCGTCCCTTTTCTTCATGCTCATATTTTTTTCACTTCAGAAATCTCAAATCAATAGTCCAAATATGGTTTCAGCTGAACCATTGCAAACAGTTCTCATGTACGTACTATAACCTCCTCTTAATAAATTTTGCCAACATGCATCTTAAAAGTCGTGACGTTGGCGTTACAGCAGCCATATTAGCGCTACACCCCATTTTCTCGCTTGGTTACATAGTCAGCGTGGCCGCAACCATTCGACGAAGCAAAACGGTCCTGAGGGAAACGCCGTTGATGGCATCGTGGCGTCGTCAGCAGCTTTCCATAATAACAAGACCGATTCCATTCCATTAGAAAGGCCGCCGCCATTATCTGCGAACGCGTCCCCGCGCTGTTTAGGCGTTAAAATCACTATTAGCGTTATCTTTATAGATCTGGAGCCTCAGCGCTTTGCCAACCAGTTTTAGAGCTCCCGCCAACTATGATGGTGATGTGATGCCTCTGATATGGAAGATAATATAGACCAGTAGGCTGTTGTATCAGCTTCACACGTCTGTTGAAATGGAATACGTTTTTCTTATTTGGAAGATAATAAGGTCCAGGGTAACGGATCTCAAAATATTTGAAAGACTGAAATTGCTTCGCAATCAGTAAATGACCCTCAGCAGTTTTAATGTGAATTGATATCACTAGGAATTTGTTTCAATTCCAACCAGATAGACACAGGGTCAATATTGAAATATATTATTGTTGAAGGAAAAAAGTACCTTCCTGGCTTGGTATCCAACTGAGATAGATATACAGCGTTGCGTAAAGCTAGTAAGCTAAGGGCCGATTTTATCAACAAGCGCATTTTAACAAAGGCTTTGACCAATCAGAGTACCCCGTTCAAGAACATCTACCCGTCAAAGTACTTTGAAAACTATTGATTTCTCTTGAGGTTTACCTCAAGAAGGTTAAAAATGACATGCTTTATATACAATCGAGCATTATGAACCATCTAGTATCTTTTCCAGTCTGATTTTCCATCCCATATCGGTGAAAAATTGCATTTTCTTGTTTAACAAAAAGTTTAGCAATTACTAATTTCAACCAATGAGATTCCGCAAGAACTGTGCATTTGATCGCTGGTTTTTTCTTCTGCTAAATGATAATGATGACAAAAAATTAGGGTTTTGAATAATTTTTTTTGTGATGAATGGATAGATCAAATATAACGACGGTGACGGCTCCCGAACCCGTGTGACGTACTTCGTGAAAATACTTGTAACAGTTGTAACTGAAATGTATATTTATTGCAACATAGGCGATGAATGAAGTTTGCAGCTCGAGACGAAGTCAACGATCGAAATAAATATCTTTTTGAATGGTTGAAATTAAATCACAAATCCCAGTAAAAAAGTACCTAATCCCAAATCAAATATGTACCGTTGAGGCGATCCCCTCGGCAAGATGGCGGGTGGGCCGAGTGATATGGTGTTCGACAACGCTTCCTGTTTTCGTGGAGGTGGTGTTGGTGGGTGTAACATTCGAGACCCAGCCCGGGCAACTACTTTTTTTTATTTTTTTTATCCAAAATATTCATTGATATGCTTTTTACTCATGTTACACACATTTAGTACAACAAAAATTCGGAATGATTTTACTTTTTTGGAATAATTTCATTTTGATACCGCTATCAGAGCAATTGGCGATTGATATTGACGGATAAACTTCACATCCACTGACTGAATTCTACACCAGCTCCGGTACTTAGCTTTTGCAATATGTCAAGTAATTTTATTGGCCAAAGCAAAACTTTGGATTAATTTTATAGTTTGCAGGCGTTAATTACAATTCCGGTCGCAGTTTTGAGTTTCAGTCTCATTTGACGAAAATCAAAAGTTTCAGATATGCTTCGGATCTTCAGGCTTGCCTAGAAAATCGAAAATCTTTATTTGGCCTTCTATTACGATGAAACCTCATATTTTGGATAATTTGGTGGTGCTGATTACAAATGCGTTCGCAGTTTTAAGTTTCAGTCTCGTTTGCCAAAAAACAAAAATTTCAGTGCTTCCAATATTCAGGTTTGCCTAAAAAAATCTAAAATCTTTATTTGGCTTTCTATTGAGATGAAACTTAGTGTTTTGAATAATTTGAGAGTGCTAACTAGAAATCCGGTCACAGTTTTGAGTTTCATACCCCAATGACAAGAAACAAAAATGTCAGATCTTCCAATCTTCGGGTTTGTCTAAAAAATAAAAAATCTTTATTTGGCTTTCTATTGAGATGAAACCTAGTGTTTTGGATAATTTGAGAGTGCTGATTACAAATCCTGTTGCAATTTTGAGTTTTAGTCTCATTTGATAAAAATCAAAAACTTACAGATATTACAGATCTTCAAAGGTTTGCCAAAAGATCGAAAATCTTTATTTGCCTTTCTATTAAGATGAAACCTCAGGTTTTGGATAATACTCAAGGTGCTGATTACAAATCAGGTCGCAGTTCTGAGTTTTAATCTTGTTTGAAAAAATGAGAAATTTCAGTTCTCTCAGATTCTTCGTCAAGTGTCTTGGTGTTAGGTAGCAAAATAATTTGTGGTTTATCTATCCCTACATCATCCCCAACAAAAAAGTACACAATAATCAAGGACCTTTAAAATATCTGAAAACGAAGTTAGAGCAACTTTGAAATTTTCCGTTTTTTGTTGATTTATCTCTTTGACGTAAGACAAGGTCGCCAAATGTTTTCCCTCCCTCTCCCCCCCATACGGTTGACCATAAAACAGATTCACAGACACACGTCAAAACTTTCTGTATGAGGCATCGCATTTATATAACTGATGAAGACTTGTGGAAAGCTACAGCAGCTTTGTTTGCAGTTCAAAACTAAGAAAGGACGGATTGATCTCCTAGCTGAATACGAGCCACGCATAAATGCAATATAGATTAGCTAAATTACAGAGTAGGCGGCAGAAAAGATCTGCCTGTGCTCCATCTGGTACCCGGAGTCAACGGCAAACTAAAGGAAGGCACTGCTAAAACGCAGCAAACTTCTTGGCGGAACGTAAAGGCGCATTCGCTTGGCCTGGCCAGATGGGCGCGCTTCTATGCCAACTGCATATGGGAGGCGATATATGAGGGTTGCTCTATATCTCCGTCAATCCATAATAAGCGTGAAACAGCTGTCTGTGTACTGGTGGAGTGATGGAGGTATAGAGCAACCCTCTTATAGCTAAATTACAGTTTGTATATATATACTAGGGTGCTCCTTAAGAAGTCATTTTTTTTTGTTTTTTATGCATGTCACCCTTTTATTCTGTTCTAAGTTGTAAAAAACTAATGTGTAATTTTTATTTAATTTTTGAAGTAATATTTGGGGGTCGCTACCAGCGAATGAAAAATAAAAAAAGCATTCCAGAAAAATGTTTAATGATGTTCTGAAAAAAAAACAAGCATAAACAAATTATATGACTGTTAGGATAAACAAAGTGTAACTTATGCTAATAACGTAGATTTTTTCGTACCAGCGTATTTTTCCTAAATTTTTTTACAACTAAACGAAGGAATTGTTTTTGTTCTTTGTCTGAAGTAATTATTTTATTAAATTCCTCAATCAATGCGACACCGCGTTCCGCAATATAGAAGCCTTGTAGTCTTCATCTTCTCCATAAAGACGAGGTTCTTTTTGTAGAAATGCAGACGAAATTCCCAGGATTCTAAAAAATCTTAAGGTGTTGCTGGTTACGAAATTCTAAATACTTTTTTCCTCGACGTGGCTAAGATCCAAGGTGATTCGCTTTGAGCTATATTCTGAACCTTCCTCAGTTAGTGCAACTACCATTTTTTGTTTGCATTCAAGAGAAACTTGGTCATCGAAAAAAGCAAGTGCAGCAAGTTCTTCAGACAGATACCACAAATGCCCCAGAAATGTTGTTAAAGCTTTTTTGGACATAGTATAGGAGTATTTGTAATTCGTTAAGACAAACAAATTGAACTAAACACTTGAGGGATGACTATGAATACTGCTTTTAACCTTCTTGGGGTAAATTGCCAAAATATTGTGCAACATTTGTTCCCTGACGTTCCCTTTGTAGTACTGTTGACTGCACTAAGACCGCATTTATCTCTGGATAGCTGAACCGACGATGTTCCTGATACGGCCAAGGAGTTAACATGGCCGCAGTTAGAGATCGGAGCGTGCAGATATGAAAGCACACAGGAAGTTGAAGTTGGCGAAGTTCTGCCGGGTAGAGTCGCGTCGTGCGGGGATACACAAACTGATGATTTATGATGGTCGCCTTCCACTGAGCAGTTTGCTAGTTTGTTGTGGAACCATCGATAGATGGATCTGCTTTTACGGCTGGAAGAGCTTTCGATAAACACCGATTTTCCTGGCGACATTATAACAGGGAAGCTCCGCCACGCTCTTATAAATCAAATTCAGAAATAATTTATTCTTGAAGCGGGAATATTAAGGGCCGATTTTATCAACATTCATGTTTAACAAAGAATTGAACAAAGCTTTTCTATTGGATGTTGTTTAGCAAAAGCTTTCTATTGGGTATTGAGGGCTAGGTTAATAAGTATCATCCAATAGTATTTTATCAATATTGGAAACAACACGTCAAAGCTGGATGACACTTTTGTCAAAGATATTTTAGAAATTCATGGATCACATTTTCCATGTTTACATTATAATTATTGTATAATTACTAATTCCAAACTGCGATAATTTGTGATAAAAGTAGTAGGTACCTATATCAATCACAGCAACTACCTACCTTATTTAATAATTAAAAATCCCACGTCCGTCAGTCAGATGGATTATATGAAAATACATACTTTTATGAAGAATCAATCTTTCATTTACCGGATGCATGTTTGTTATAGATCTTCTTATAGAAGTATTCATAAGTGCATTGTACATGAAATAGGGTTATACTTAATTTTAATTATAAAATGGCAAGCTTTGGCGTTCTGGGGTTCTGGATAGGCAACCAGTAAAGCACATACGTTTGGGACGTAGCTGTAACATTTGAAATGTAACAAAATGCTATTTTTACCTCTTTTTACTATAAAACAAAGATATATTGCAGGTATTCATAATTATTATCGATAGTAAATTACTGTTTTATCCAAATAATGCAATGAATGAATTTCTTGTCATCATATCATCTAATACAGCATGAAACCAGCGATCAAATGGAAATGGAATCTGGAATCTGATTGGTTGAGATTAGCAATTGCTAAACTTTTGATTAAATAAGAAAATGCAATTTTTCACCGATTTGGGATGGAAAATCAGACTGGAAAAGATGCCAGATGATTTACAATGCTCGATTGTATATAAAGTATGTCATTTTTGAGCTTTTTGATTTCAACTTCAAGAGAAATCAATAATTTTCAGAGTACTTTGACAGATGCATGTTCTTGAAAGGACTGCTCTGACTGGTCAAAGTCTTTTTTTAAATCTGCAAGTTGATAAAATCGGGCGTAAGTATCCTGCTAGAAAACAGGCAATGTCTGATCAATGATGTTGCCTGATCTGGAAGTTGCGGAAACATTTCGGTTAAGTGTAAGAGTAGTCCTAGACAAACTTCTCCAGTGACTTTCCATCAGTACGAAATCTCGTGTATAGTTTGAAAGCAGTCATCGCAAATTCGGCCGTTGTTTTGAATTTCAGCCTCAGGTAACCAACATCAAAAATTTTCAGACCCTCAGATCTTCAAGTTTACCCTAAAATCTAAAATCGTTATTTGGCCTCCTATCAGGACAAAAACTCGTGTCATCTATAGTTTTAAGATGCTCATTACAAATTCGGCCGCTGTTTTGAGTTTCAGCCTCAGGTAACGAACATCAAAAATTTTCAGACCCTTAGATCTTCAAGTTTACACTAAAAATCTAAAATCGTTATTTGACTTCCTATCAGGACGAAAACTCGTGTCGTGTATAGTTTGAGGGTGCTCATTACAAATTCGGCCGTTGTTTTGAGTTTCAGGCTCAGATAACGAACATCAAAAATTTTCAGATCCTCAGATCTTCAAGTCTACCCTAAAAATCTAAAATCGTTATTTGGCTTCCTATCAGGACGAAAACTGGTGACGTGTATAGTTTGAGGGTGCTCATTACAAATTCCGTCGTTGTTTTGAGTTTCAGGCTCAGATAACGAACATCAAAAATTTTGATACCCTGAGATCTTCAAGTTTACCCTAAAAATCTAAAATCGTTATTTGGCTTCCTATCAGGACGAAAACTCGTGACGTGTATAGTTTGAGGGTGCTCATTACAAATTCGGCCGTTGTTTTGAGTTTCAGGCTCAGATAACGAACATCAAAAATTTTGAGACCCTGAGATCTTCAAGTTTACCCTAAAAATCTAAAATCATTATTTGGCTTCCTATCAGGACGAAAACTGGTGACGTGTATAGCTTGAGGGTGCTCATTACAAATTCGGCCGTTGTTTTGAGTTTCAGGCTCAGATAACGAACATCAAAAATTTTGAGACCCTGAGATCTTCAAGTTTACGCTAAAAATCTAAAATCGTTATTTGGCTTCCTATCAGGACGAAAACTGCTGACGTGTTTAGTTTGAGGGTGCTCATTACAAATTCGGTCGTTGTTTTGAGTTTCAGGCTCAGATAACGAACATCAAAAATTTTTAAACCCTGAGATCTTCAAGTTTAGCCTAAAAATGTAAAATCGTTATTTGGCTTTCTATCAGGATGAAAACTCGTGCCGTGTATAGTTTGAGGGTGCTAATTACAAATTCGGTCGTTGTTTTGAGTTTCAGGCTCAGATAACGAACATCAATAATTTTCAGACCCTCAGATCTTCAAGTTTACCCTAAAAATCTAAAATCGTTATTTGGCCTCCTATCAGGACAAAAACTCGTGTCATGTATAGTTTGAGGGTGCTCATTACAAATCCGGCCGTTGTTTTGAATTTCAGCCTCAGGCAACAAACGTCAAAAATTTTCAGACCCTCAAATCTTCAAGTTTACCCTAAAATTTAAAATTGTTATTTGGCTTCCCATTAGAAATAAAACTCGTGTTATGTATAGTTTGAGGGTGCTCATTACAAATTCGGCCGTTGTTTTGAGTTTCAGGCTCAGATAACGAACATCAAAAATTTTTAGACCCTGAGATCTTCAAGTTTACCCTAAAAATGTAAAATCGTTATTTGGCTTTCTATCAGGACGAAAACTCGTGTCGTGTATAGTTTGAGGGTGCTCGTTACAAATTCGGTCGTTGTTTTGAGTTTCAGGCTCAGATAACGAACATCAACAATTTTCAGACCCTCAGATCTTCAAGTTTACCCTAAAAATCTAAAATCGTTATTTGGCCTCCTATCAGGACAAAAACTCGTGTCATGTATAGTTTGAGGGTGCTCATTACAAATCCGGCCGTTGTTTTGAATTTCAGCCTCAGGGAACGAACGTCAAAAATTTTCAGACCCTCAAATCTTCAAGTTTACCCTAAACTTTAAAATTGTTATTTGGCTTCCCATTAGAAATAAAACTCGTGTTATGTATAGTTTGAGGGTGCTCATTACAAATTCGGCCGTTGTTTTGAGTTTCAGGCTCAGATAACGAACATCAAAAATTTTGAGACCCTGAGATCTTCAAGTTTACGCTAAAAATCTAAAATCGTTATTTGGCTTCCTATCAGGACGAAAACTGCTGACGTGTTTAGTTTGAGGGTGCTCATTACAAATTCGGTCGTTGTTTTGAGTTTCAGGCTCAGATAACGAACATCAAAAATTTTTAAACCCTGAGATCTTCAAGTTTAGCCTAAAAATGTAAAATCGTTATTTGGCTTTCTATCAGGATGAAAACTCGTGCCGTGTATAGTTTGAGGGTGCTAATTACAAATTCGGTCGTTGTTTTGAGTTTCAGGCTCAGATACGAACATCAAAAATTTTCAGACCGTCAGATCTTCAACTTTACCCTAAAAATCTAAAATCGTTATTTGACTTCCTATCAGGACGAAAACTCGTGTCACGTATACTTTAAGGGTGCTCATTACAAATTCGGCTGTTGTTTTGAGTTTCAGATAAAGATAACGAACATCAAAAATTTTCAGACCCTCAGATCTTCAAATTTACCCTGAAAATCTAAAATCGTTATTTGGCCTCCTGTCAGGACGAAAACTAGTGTCGTGTATATTTTGAAGGTGCTCATTACACATTCGGCCGTTGTTTTGAGTTTCAGAGTAAGATAACGAAAATCAAAAATTTTCAGACCCTCAGGTCTTCAAGTTTACCCTAAAAACCTAAAATCGTTATCTGGCTTCCAATCAGGACGAAAACTTGTGTGTTGTATAGTTTTAGAGTGCTAATTATTGATTTGTTCGCGCTTTGCTTCGCTGCTTGTGGTTTCTCTGGCATCCTCGCAAGCTGTTACCTGTTCGGCGACTCCCAAAAAACTGAGATCGGATCAGCGGCATCGACTCCTAAAGACGACTTTTGAAACCTCGATTGTGTTGCCTTTAACTTTGACTGAATATCCTAGAACGTGTTGTTATACTTCGATATTTCCCACGATTACAATTATAGGAGGAGAAAATAAAACATTTAATTAGATGGGACGAACCATCTCATCTTCATCCTCATAGCTAAGAAATACACAGATGGCTTCCAAATGTTCCAGGCCATAAAAGTTACGAGCGTCTTACCGCGTCGTTCGTAAAGCATATTTTAATAACCTACTTGAGATTTAGAATTAATATGTTTCACTTATACGATTAGCACTTCTAAAATAGCATCTAGCGCTCCTGAAACTATCTCCAGGAAGCAGTAAATATATTACATCGTGGATGCACCTGCTCCTCTAGGTAATTTTCGATAAAATTTTAATACAGTCCGTTGTAAATTCCGAGTATCCAAGGCTTTTGCTAAAAGCATACTAAATTCTCGGTGTTTTCAACGCAAAACCTGCCTGCTAACAGCAAATTAGAAACTTCCACCATTATATATTGAAGAAGTAAATAATATAGGTTATCTTGGTAGCTTCCCTGAGAAAGCTACCTTAAAAGCGTTATCACGAAGTAGTCATACTGTTAAAACCTTTTATCTACTCCCATTGCCGAATTACTTATGAACAGGTTTCGTTAAATAGTCGATGGAGTTGGCCGTTACTTGATGGAGATCTATACTAATACAAAAAAGTATTTCCGAGGAATGACCACCACTTTTATTTAAAAACTTGCGACGACCGTTTCAACACATAGTGTCTTTATCAAACAAGGTTTCGTTAATCTCTTACTCAAGTAAGGTTCTACTATATATTTTACAATCTTGTTTGGAGGGTTTTATTGGCTGACAAATTTCCCAGGTGCAGGCAGGATTCGTGAAAGGACGCGGTACGCGTGAACAGATCTTAAACTTAAGACAAATTATTGAAAAAGCCAGAGAGCATTGTTTTCCAGTTTTTATCTGCTTTGTGGACTATTCTAAGGCGTCTGATAACGTAAAGTGGTCTAAACTGTGGGGAATCCTCATCTCTATGGGAGTTCCTTATCACCTATAGTGTTTCTCATACAGCAACTGTACGAGTCTAATTCGGCTCGTGTAAGAATTTTTGATAACCTGTATGGTCAAAACTGCAACCAAAAAAGCAGTTCGTCAGGGATGTGTATTATCTCCGATGTTATTTAACATTTACTCTGGAGTTGTGATGAGACAGGTATTAGACAACTGGAATGGCGGTATAACTATTGGCGGAAGCAAAATATCGAACTTAGGATTTGCTGAAGATACAACCCTTACATAGTGCAGTGTATGGTCCTGGTATCAACTACAATAAGACCAAGGTTATGACCGTAGATAGAGAGCATGATCATCATCATCATAGTCACAATGTCTTAACAGACATGTTGTGAACTCGTAAAATGCATTAAACTCATTTTACGAATTTCTCTTGGGATATCTTAAAGATCTTTAATGCAATAGTTTCCCATTTGCTTTCTGCATCCTCATGCCGTTGACCAGATGTATCTACCGGTTCATCCGCCTTTAATGGCAATTTCTCACCCCAAGGACAAGAAGGTGTCCTGACTCTTGTCAACTCGTCCACCCAAAGCTGTTGGTTGAGAAGAGGTTATTGCTTATTATACCGACAGTAGTTCGGTTCCTTTTTGTCGCCTTTTACGACACGCAGGGTATACGATGCTGGGAGATATTCTAACCCGCCCCCACACGGGTCTGATTGGTCAAGGTCTTCGTTAAAATGCTCGTGTTGATAAAATCTGACCTTTTGTCCACTATTTGCAGAATCATTTGGTTGATTTAAGCCTTGAGTAGTGTAATATTTGAGTTAATGATATCTTCATAAGTTACGCTATTTTCAAATGAACTACAAGTAGTTGTACACACATAAAAAGAAATTCTCAAGTCAAGAATTGTGATATTCTTGTAAATAAATACTCACAACAAGAATATCGGTTCTCACTCTAAGAAAGAATATTTGATGAGAAAATTATAGAAAATTTGTATCAAGAATATGCTCCGAAAGAAAATATAATTTTCTTTGCAACCAAGGCTATAATAATTTAATAACAAATATTTCATAATTTTATATCAAGATTATCATTTTTTCCAGCGTTGTCCAGTTTACTTCTATCAAAAATATAGACAGCTTGAAAATGCGAACCTTCATTTACAATATGATAATCTTGGTTTGAAAATGAACGCTTTTTTACAAGCACACTCTATATTTTGTATCAAGTAAATCATTTATTTGACGTCTACCAACGTCGGAGTGCGCAGGCGCGCAGCGTGTCACGAGTCAACTCTAACCTGTCCACAGTGTCCACCCTCTCAACTCAACAGCCTGTTGCCCGTCCGTGTCCGCGCCGCCATTATCGGTTTTCGGATTGTCGTATTCGTCGCCATCTTTAGCACCGTAGCGTAATACCTGCACCCTGGCTTGGATCCTGCATAATAACCGTGATACCACCGTCAACTGTCAGTCATCGAATCTGCCGGTAGTGCTGGTCCACCGCCATTTGAGTCACGTCCCAGTTCCCATCAGCTTCCTTATCACTGGATCTATCCAACCATGAATGAGTATTAAAAAAATTGGGATGCGAAGGCCTGACTCAGGTGCTGTTCCTAGATAAGTACTAAGTATATTAAATGTAATTTAAGTAATCTTGCAGAACTATTTCTCCAGAAAAATTAATACTATTAGATTCCTCATCCAAGAATATCACAATTTTAGAATAAAGTTGAGCTACTTGCGTCAAGTTTATGAAATGCTCCCAGTTAAGATTATGAAATGCTTCAGTCAAGATTATGAAATACTTCGGACAAGGTTACCATATGCTTGATTTAAGATTTTGGTATCCTAACTATCGAGAATTTCCCAGTTTTGCATTGAAGATATTTTCTCAATCTAACCCTTATATGGTCAAAGATATCGTATTCTCACTTTAAGATTAGCATAACGTTGCGCGTATAGGAAGTTATGGTATACTTGAGTTAAAGCATCTGTGCTCCATCTAAGAAATTATTTTTTTGTATGTAGTTGATGTTTATCGAAAGCTCATTATTTATTCATCAAATCTGAAGCTACCTTTTTGTGTGACTACTTGGCAACCTATTAAAATGCTATTCACCAAAGTGTATCCCGAAATTGCTCCTTTTTCAATTCAGCGGGCCCGTCCCTACGGCCATCCCTCATTGTCCCTTCGTTGATCCCGGATGTAGTCCCAACAGCGAGCCCGTTATCCCTTCGCCGAGCGGAGCGGCGGAAATCCATTCACCTTGCCTCTGACTACACCACCCGAAACATAACTAAACTTCCAATATCGCAGAAACAATATCGGCGATAACAGTAAATCATCGACTAATTGGAATAACCAGGCTGGGCATTTATTTCGGCCGATAACTCATCATTTGGCCAAAGTGCAGACGGCTCTCAGGTCCTAAACGTGGCTAAAGGTGGCCCTAGATGTGACCCATATCTACAAGTTGGAATGATTAATGGAGGACTAAGGCTAGTCGCACACAGAAGGAGCAAAACAGTCTTAGGTGTCTATTCTGTAAATTTCTGGTTATTTCGGCCGATAACTCATCATTTGGCCAAAGTGCAGACGGCTTTGCGGGTCCTAAACGTCGCTAAAGGTGGCCCTAGATGTGACCCATATCTACAAGTTGGGATGACTAATGGAGGACTAAGGCTGGCCGCACACAGAAGGAGCAAAACAGTCTTATGGGACTGTTCTGTAAATTTCTGGTTATTTCGGCCGATAACTCATCATTTGGCCAAAGTGCAGACGGCTTTGGGGTCCTAAACGTCGCTAAAGGTGGCCCTAGATGTGACCCACATCTACAAGTTGGGATGATTTATGGAGGACTAAGGCTGGCCGCACATAGAAGGAGCAAAACAGTCTTAAGGGTTTGTTCTGTAAATTTCGGGTTATTTCCGCCGATAACTCATCATTTGGCCAAAGTGCAGACGGCTTTGGGGTCCTAAACGTCGCTAAAGGTGGCCCTAGATGTGACCCACATCTACAAGTTGGGATGACTAATGGAGGACTAAGGCTGGCCGCACATAGAAGGAGCAAAACAGTCTTAAGGGTCTGTTCTGTAAATTTCGGGTTATTTCGGCCGATAACTCATCATTTGGCCAAAGTGCAGACGGCTTTGTGGTCCTAAACGTCGCTAAAGGTGGCCCTAGATGTGACCCACATCTACAAGTTGGGATGACTAATGGAGGACTAAGGCTAGCCGCACACAGAAGGAGCAAAGCAGTCTTAGGGGTCTGTTCTGTAAATTTCTGGTTATTTCGGCCGATAACTCATCATTTGGCCAAAGTGCGGACGGCTTTGGGGTCCTAAACGTCGCTAAAGGTGGCCCTAGATGTGACCCACATCTACAAGTTGGGATGACTAATGGAGGACTAAGGCTAGCCGCACACAGAAGGAGCAAAACAGTCTTAGGAGTTTATTCTGTAAATTTCTGGTTATTTCGACCGATAACTCATCATTTGGCCAAAGTGCGGACGGCTTTGGGGTCCTAAACGTCGCTAAAGGTGGCCCTAGATGTGACCCACATCTACAAGTTGGGATGAATTATGGAGGACTAAGGCTAGCCGCACACAGAAGGAGCAAAACAGTCTTAGGAGTTTATTCTGTAAATTTCTGGTTATTTCGACCGATAACTCATCATTTGGCCAAAGTGCGGACGGCTTTGGGGTCCTAAACGTCGCTAAAGGTGGCCCTAGATGTGACCCACATCTACAAGTTGGGATGATTTATGGAGGACTAAGAGGAAGGGTTTTGGAACGATTCGTAAAGCGTTTCTAGGAGTCGGCAAGATTACGAATACCAGCAAAAGTAAAAAAAAATGGCGTCAAGTGTTTTGACTCAGTACTTCCCACTCATCATCCGTGCTAACAAAAAATTAAAAGTTCCTCTATATCTACATCATCCTTATCGAAAAAGTAAACAGTGACCCTTTCAAACATCCAAGATAGAAGTTTGAACGATTATGAAATTTTTAGTCTTTCGATTCCTCCAGGACTTCCAACAACAAAACACTGTTACCATTTCCTTCACTGTAGTAATACGGTTTCACAATTTCATCACGATCAAGTACGTAGCTTCCAAGATACGCGTTATAGAATTATAATATGTATCAAATTATTTCACACATATAAAATTCAAAGTCAACATTCGAATAGGTCAAAAAAGCACATGATATCGCGAAAGTCAATTTTCCAGCGCATTGTAGAGTATTTTACGAGTGCAAAAAATTTTTGAGTTTTACTACACCCTACTCCCCACCATAATTTCACCCCCACTCAAAAAAGTAGTAAATGATCAGGAACCTCTAAAATGCCGTAGCTGTATACACCAGAGCAACTACTGCCTTCCAACTAAATTATTGCCCATCCGCCGGCAAAAACAACATCCAACACAGAAACCCTCGTAAATAGTTTCTTGCGTCTCCCTCCTTAGGAACTAGGGCGCCACAGTTCTTTTCTGCATGCTTGCACTGGACAATGCGAAACGATCAAGAGCCTCCAACCCGTCCAAAAACGAAGTCTGAGCTGATTTTATGTTTTTGGTTTTTTGATTATTGCTGCGCCGCCACTGACACGGTTTTTCAAAAACAGAGTCGTTTTCCATTCTCGCAGCGGTAATAAATTCTGTGTCAAAATTTGTCTGCTGTCTACAAGGCATAGATCCGACCATCGTTGGTGTATTGCTCCCATGTGTTGGGATGCACTCCTAAACAATCTCTAGACCTTCTGGACACTGTCCAGAAAAGAGCAATTAAGCTAATCGATACGCCTAACCTCACAAAGGACCTCAACAGCTTGGAACATCGAAGAAGGGTGGCTGACCTGTCCTCTGTTTTACAAATTCTATCACGCAAGATGTTCGAGTGAGCTCTTCCCGATAATAACACCGAAGGCCGTCCGAACGAGAAACACTAGAGAGGCTCTGCGAGCTCATCCTTATCAGGTCGAAGTTCCTACTCCCCGACCAATCTCCTCCAGCATTCCTTTTTTTTAGGCACTGCGACGCTGTGGAATGAGCTGCCGGGGAATTTGTTTCCTGACGGCTGCAACCTGCAGCGTTTCAAATCTAACGTACACCGATACTCATCCTCTCGCAGCGCTTCTACAGCGCCATGGGCTTTCAGCTTCTGTGGGTGGGTGACCATAAAAAAATCTTTCCGCACCAGTGTTTTACATGGCAAATACATATATGTATAAGTATGTGTACTCAGGCCTTTTAACCTTTAGGTACACGTGCCTTGTTCCAAGACTTAAGTACACGCGTGTTGTATTCTGTACACCACCTACATATACAGAGTGTTTAAAAAAGATGCGGCAATATTCAAGGAGGTGACTCCTCAGCTCATTCCATGAAAAAAAGTTCATATCAACATATGTCCAAAAATGTATGGTTTCTAAGATACAGGATGTTAAGTTTTTTTTAAATAACGTTTTTTTTTTTTAAATAATTCTAACCGATTCTGTTGAAATTCAGTAGCGTTGTTTTTAGTAGTAAGGGGGTGATTTTGCCCTAACTAGACAAAAAAATTATGTCCAGTGGCGTTAGAGGTGGCAATTTAATAACAATTATAAGCGGAAAAATGTACGCCACTGACACATAAAATGTTAATATTTCTTTGAGGTAAACCAACTATAACTACAACTTTTTTGTCTCCTGAATTTTTCTCGTATCTTGCTTTGTTTGCGGAATAAAAATGGATATGCAATAGAATAGTTTTTATTTGTTATTCCGCAAACAAAGCAAGATACGAGAAAAATTCAGGAGACAAAAAAATTGTAGTTGTAGTTGGTTTACCTCAAAGAAATATCAACATTAAATGTATATTTCCGCTTATAATTGTTATTAAATTGCCACCTCTAACGCCACTGGACATAATTTTTTTGTCTAGTTAGGGCAAAATCACCCCCTTACTACTAAAAACAACGCTACTGAATTTCAACAGAATCGGTTAGAAGATGATAGAATTATTTTAAAAAAAACGTTATTTAAAAAAAATTAACATCCTGTATCTTAGAAACCATACATTTTTGGACATATGTTTATATAAACTTTTTTTCATGGAATGACCTGAGGAGTCACCCCCTTGAATATTGCCGCACCTTTTTTAAACACCCTGTATATGTTAGGTAACAAATCGCCAACAATCTAATTGCAAAATTAATATTAACACTATTAACGATTTTATTACAAAAAAACACTCGTACTTTATCCCTAGAAAAAAGTTTAACCTAGTGAATATTATATATATCGGACCAAATACCTTTCTGTATTCTATGCACTAGACGAAGCAAAATAAACTATTGTCATAATTACAGCTGTATAGCCATTTTATTAAAAGGGATTGTATTTATAAAAA
Organism: Callosobruchus maculatus; assembly: GCA_951848785.1. NCBI lineage: Eukaryota > Metazoa > Arthropoda > Insecta > Coleoptera > Chrysomelidae > Callosobruchus > Callosobruchus maculatus. The sequence goes on from CATOUR010000519.1 coordinate 79,550, forward strand.
AACCCAAAGCAACTGAATAAGTTTGTTAGATAACCATAACAATAGACTTTTTTCACAACTACACGCGCGACGTATTCTAGGCACCAGACGGACTAGCGGTCAAACTTGCGAGACAATGGACTAGTATCACGATTTTTTTTTGGTTGCATATGATAGAATGCGTCATAAAAAAGCATCTCATTTTTTTCTCCGATTTTTTTGGGCACAGGAAAGCCGTGAAAATAAGGAAAATATTTGAGTTCTCCTAGGGCAGTGACGTCACTGCCCTAAAGTCGAACAGCCAATCAAAAGACAGATATGTGTGCTGTGTTGCCGCATTCTGATGGCGCGCGAAATGCCGGAGCTGTACGCGAGCTGGCTCATCTATCTTGTCTTCTGGTCCCGTCTGCGAGTCTGAGCTGTTCTTGGCAACAATGCACTGCTGATGCTTCGCGCGGTTGGCACTGATTGGCTGAATTTGAATTCCTTTCTTTAAACTTTAGAATGGAATTACTAAAAAACAAAATGATGTAGAAAGTAACGAAATGCAGCAGTACGTTTATTTTTGTATGCACTAAGCGGTTATAACAGTTAAATCATTGTAGTCCATTGAGGACTGATGGCGAAGCAAGCTTTAAGTAAAAAACCATCTTTGAGGGTTAGGTAGAACAGCAGAGCACCTTATATCTTTCAGGAAATTCAACGTACTTAAATCCAATGGTGTACACAGTACACCAGCGCGTGTAGTTAAAAGTTTGTTAAGTTTTTTTCTAAACCCGTCTTGTCTAAAGTCGGTCCTGATCTGAGCTCTACATAATTTAAACTCAAACGCGGAGAACGCTAGGAGCTCCAGTTTTTTTAATTTAAAACATTTATTTTCTACTTCTGTATACATGGAATGTTAAATATGAGAATATTCCGCGTAACAGTCATTTCGAATAACATTACTCTGCGTTGGCCAGGCTGCTTTGTACGCCATTTTAATTATGAAAATTCCTCCTGCAGACAAAGCGGGCCCTCAAAAATAGGCATGCTCTTGATGTTGTACATCATGATGGAGTACTAAGGCAACCTGGACGTTCACCTTGCAATTACTGCTCCTCGGCGTTTTTTTTTTTTTTTTTTGGTGCTACTTGGTATTAAAATATTTGCTGTTTCGCAATTCCTTGTTAAGAGTGGGCGTAGTTGGAAGTAGTCATTAGAGAGATGTAGGCCCGATTTTATCAACACAGGCATTTTAACAAAGGCTTTAACCAATCATAGCGGCCCGTTCAACAACACGCATCTGGCAAATGTCTCTGAAAATTATTGATTTCTCTTGAAGTTCACCTCAAAAAGGTGAAAAATTACATGCTTTGTATACAATCGACCATTATGAACCATCTAGTATCTTTTAACTCTTCCATCCTAAATGGGTGAGGACTATTTCTTGTTTAACAAAAGGTTTAGCAAATTGCTAATCTCAACCAATCAGATTCCACAAAAACAGTACATTTGATCACTGGATCTAATCTACTGTTAATGTAATGATGATGATAACAAGGAATTCAAATGACTGCATTATTTTGATAAAACAGTTATTTACTATCGATAATAATTATAAATACCTGCAATATACCTTTGTATTATAGTAAAAAGGGGTAAAAATAACATTTTATTGCATTTCACAAAGCCAAACACACGATTTAACAAGTATGCATTACCGGTTGCCTATCCTTCTTAACAGCAAAGCGCGCTAGCTGGCAAAAGTATAACGTATAACCTTATTTTGCCTAAACTAGAAACCTGTCGTACAGTCAGAAAGTGAATAAGGTGCTTTATATAACTTTCAGACCAAAGGGGGAATGTTTTTCTGCGCTACGGTGCCTTTTACGCAGTTCGCTAAAAAGCAAAGCTATTGCATTTCTAAGACTATTAAATCGTGTCGATTAATTTGTTCATTGATTTTCGACCAGACAGTGGCGTACTACATTATGCTCGAGCAACTCAAATATAGTTAGGGCTGTGAAACTTTACTGATGCCTGTACACTTCAGACATGGGTAACCTTACCCATGCCTGAATGTGAAAATATGGCAGGGCCTTACCCACACCTTTTTCTCATGTTAAACGTCTGACGCTAGCCGGATGAGTTGTGACGGGCTGACGCCTCATTTATTTTCGGGCAAGTCAACAATGGCGTTACAGGAATGACCCCTGCGAAGACATCGAAGGACCGCCACTGGCCAGATGGCATACAGACATTATACACATTACACCTATAACGTTTTGGAGGGAGGAGGGGGTACGGACCCCATAAATACGCGCCTGAATGACATACCTTTTCGTATTTTGGTGCGAATAACCCCATGCGAAGACTCACACGAGCCGCCACTGTCCAAATGATTGCAGACATTATATACATTATATATATAACGTTTTTGGAGGAGGGAGGGGGTACGGACCCCACACACAGAAAAACCTGTCGTTTTGTCAAAAACTTACGCTTAGATTCAATGGGACGCGACGTTACACTCAGCATTCCTCAAATACAGCGATGTTTTATCCAATGGGAAGTTGGTAACGAATTATATCGTATTGTCGATTCAACTACAAGATGTCATTGGATTCCAATGAATGATTCAATCGCAGCCTGTCGTTGAATCGAATCTGTGTTTGGTAATTGATTCTAAACTACTTTCTTTTCCTTGGACCAACAGATTTTATTGCGAGGACAGCTGATTGATTCGTTTGGATGTTTAATTGTGTGATTTTGTATGAAGTTATAAGAAGCATGCTATAAGAATTAGACATAAGCCTGCACCAGTTGTTCCATTATTACCGGAAATATAACTGTTTTAATAATCTAAATACCTACATTCAAATGTGGGTGTTCGCTCTTCTAAGTGCCAATTTCTCATTAGGTCCTCCATTTAATATATAACTGGATACATTTAAATCACACAATTGCTGATGCAATACGCAAAACCACGAGATGACACAACACGACTAACACCGAAACAACATAACGGAACAACCTCGTCCATGTTGGCGGGTTCGCGGCGATAGTAACACTGAGATGATCCCCCTGTTCATTATTCTTACGGGACATCAGTCCCGCCGAATACTGATTACAGTTCAGCGAACGACAAGGGCCATTGAAACAAAATTAATTTTTATCAGATGAATTATCACGAACTGCTGTTGCAGTAATAATTTTTGTACATTGAATAGATTGTATGCTTTGCTTAAATAAAACATAGGGTAAATTTCAAAAACAAAACGATGTTTTGATTGCATTATATATCAATACTGGTATTAGAAGGATTATACATATCGTTAGAACGAATATAAAATTATTTTGAATTCATTAGCGTACCTGTGATTACTTTGAATATAAGGATTGAATTCTTTCAATGACATGGATTTGAAACAACTGTTAATATATTTAAAGTGATGGAAAAACATCCAAATACTAACAATTAATTGGAAACGCAACAGTATTTTTTTCTGTGCATAAATACGTGCCTGGGTGACATACATAGAGTTAACATCTCTAGAGGGAGCCTAATTTGAATATTGGCCAGCCAACATCTATAGCGCTATTTCCACTCTTCTTCGTCCGCTTAAGAACCTTCCAGTTTCTTCAAAACCTGGCAGTTTCCGCAGTTTGAACACATGTTCCTCAAAGTATTTAACTGGGTATTTAACTGTACATTAAAATGTACTTTCAATGTAACTGATTTACGTGAATATAATTTGTATTGATTTAACGAAATCTCAAAAATGGTAAATTTCAAGCGGAATGTCGCAATAACTTCCAATATGTCGTAAATCTGGCAACCTACAATCGGCGTCCCCTAAAGCTGTCATGTGGATGTCATTGTAGTTGTGGTTATTGCGTATGTTGAGATTTTTGTTGTTTTAGTGTATATTTGAGTGACTTTGTGACTATTTGTGGTGTGAATTAAATTATTTATGAACAATATTGCCATAATTGCATGATGGGACGAAATAAAAAGTGCATGGTTTGCTGCAATAGCGACGAATCGGTGAACACCACTTATCATAGGTTAGTATAGGTTTTGTTTTGGTTTTCAGTAGCGTAAAATGTGGGGAAACACTTCATGGTAATAATAAATTATCAACTGTTACAATCAAGAGTAACTCTCTAAATATAGCTAAATACTAATACAACTTATTGTATCAGTTTGTAACATCACAGTAATAATTGAATCTATTAATGAACATCCAATTTTAATATAAAATTATACGCCACTGGTAATGCCCTCAAGCTGTCAAAATTTCCTTTGCATGTTGGCTGGTCAGCGACCTGTGCATTTTGTTGTTTACATTCCCTCTAGAGATGTTAACTCTGTGGTGACATACCTTTTCGTATTTTGGTGCGAATGATCCCTGCGAAGACACTCACGAGCCGCCACTGGCCCGATGGCACACAGACATTATACACATTATACCTATAACGTTTTGGAGGCGGGAAGGCAGTATGGACCCCATAAATACGCGCCTGAATGACATAGCGTTTCGTATTTTGGTGCGAATGATCCCTGCGAAGACTCTCACGAGCCGCCACTGTCCAAATGGCACGCAGACATTATATACATTATACAGGGTGTCCAGTTGGTGTGTAATTCTTAGATATCTCGCAAGGTATACCTGATAAAAGAAAATGTCAAATACAAAAGTTATTTGGTTACTTAAGGCGCATATTCTAAAAATATTTTAAAATATACTGGGTGTTGCGAGAAAGTAGAGCAGTGATCAACTTGATCTTTTTATATGGAACTATAACTTTTTCTTGAATTTTTTTAGTTTCCATCATTGATCTTTATTCAACCCTAAAATATTTTTGGGATCGGTTGCGACGCTGCCAAGTTATAATTTATTTTCTATTAATTTCCGGATTTGCAAGGTTTAGCGTTTATTGTAAATATAAAATAAATAAAATACAATAAACAAGTGCTCCAAAAAAGTTAAAAACTTGTGCTTGGATACAAGGTAATTATTATAAAATAGAAACCACAAATAAGAGTCAATTCAAGAATATTTGTATTCTATAGATATGAGTAATAATAGGTATTACATATGTCTACAAGGTTTAGTTTAGTTTAGTTTTAGTTTAGTTTTAGTTTATTGTGATAAAAAAAGTAAACAATATACACAAATTTACATTAATACGTTCAAATTGATATATTCCTTTAAGTTTTCTCAATAATATTATACAGCAGGTTACTTGAATATTAAATGGATATTATTTTGGATGTTACCAGCATTTGTATCTACAGAGTGTTTTTGGCAGAATTTTAAATTACGGCAATTTGTAGGTCATTTTATTTTGTCTTTTTTAAATGTAATACCCTGTATGTTTTATTTTAAATCGAAATATCTACTAATACCCTACCTGGCCTTGTAATTTTTTTTCGCGTTTGCGGCGTAGCCAAGCTATAAATTATTTTTCCAAATTTTTAAACAAATGTCCCCGATTTTAATTTATTTTAAATGGAATCCTCTACTTATTTTTATTGCAATGAATTGCGCATGTCGGATTTAGTAAGATCTCACGATTTCAAAATTTTGTTTCTATTAATTACTGAGATACGGCAACACCGCTTTTTCAGTAAACGGTACCGGAACGCTTAAATATTTCCAAAACTGCCACAGCTGGAACGGTGAAATTCAATACTTGGGGTTTTTGAGCATGCAGCATTCAAACAATGCATAATGATGCCTACAATTTTCGTGACAATACTAGCTTGAGGTTACTAAAACATCGATTGTCATTAACGGCTAAAAGCCCTCAGGTTGTGCCTATCAAGCTATATAATAAACTTCGATCGAGCATAAAAACCATAGTTTCTCTTCACCTTTTTAAAAATAAGTTGAAAAACTTCTTGCTTTCACATCCATTCTATTCAGTTAACGAGTATCTAAATTTTGAATTTAGTGATGAAGCATTATAAATTAATTGTGATATCTGCTGTATAATTTTGATATTGTGTCTGATAGGTGCATGTTCTAAGTGTGCTATGTATTCTCGTGTTTGTCCTTTTCTTTGTGAACTATTTTTTACATTATTTTTACAAATATTGACTATATTTCGATACTTGTATATACAAGTCTAATTAAAATAAAGATTATTATTATTATTATTAAAAAAATGCTAACATCAGTGTTGTCAGTCATAATTTTGAATGGAATCCCCTAACACGTGCACCTACCGTTTCGTCTTTTGGTGTGAATGATCCCCTGCGAAGACTCTCACGACGAGCCGCCACTGGCCAGACGGCACGCCGACGGGGGGGGGGCGCTTGGGCGTTGCGTCGTCGCCCGCTGCGAGTGACAGGGGGGGGGGGGGCGTGGAGGAAAGCGAACGGAACGTGCTGTGACGACCTACGATGGATTGTCATGTCATTCAAATGCAGATCGCGTGTCTGCGGAGGCACGTGTTGCTCACCGGCCATGCTGTTCCTGCTGTTCCTCCTGCTACCGTTGCATTGTCACCCGCCGGACCCTCCAAGGACGTCCTGGGAACTACCGGATGCACTTGCCGGCTTACTAATCGAAAACTGCCTTTGTATTTAGCATACCAAAGCGATCGTCAACCAAAACGGAATGTATGTTCAAAAACTCAATACGGTTTAGTTAGCAAGAAATCAGCCGAAGCAGCAATACATTCATATTTTGCGCTCTTATTTGACAGAGAGATCTCAAAAACTGAGAAGCAATGAAATGCAAATATCTACTTCCAGGGAAATCTTATTCGGAGCCCTCAAGGAAGTATATTAGATCCAATCTCCAAGTAATTTTTGGATATTACCATGCCAAAGCCTACAAGGGTTTGCATGGTAAATCGGCATCCCTGTAGCTCTTTTCATCGTTTTTGTGGTTGGCGACATTCCAGAAAAGTCACATGGTCCTATAATTGTTTGGTCAGCAGCCTTCCTGGCTAGACTTTTCGCTATACGATTGCGTTTGTTGTTGTTGTTGTGCCCATTAATCCACCTCTGGACAATATTGTTTTTATCTAAAGCATGAGCTAAGGATTGGTGACATTCCATTGCTAGCCCTGATATGATATGAGGTCTTTTGAGGGTTAGATATACTGTCGGTGAGACTGTTACAGTCTTGGCAAATACATCTCTCCTGGTTAGTCGCTTAGCATCTGCGATTTACCAGCTAGTTTCTTTTAAATAACATGGACATTTTTATTCATAGCCTACATTTGTAACGCCACTTTGACTTGCACGAAAATAAATGAAGCGCCAACCTGTCACAGCTCATCCGGCTAGCGTCAGACGTTTAACATGAGAAAAAGGAGTGGGTAGGGCCCTGTCATATTTTCACATTCAGGCATAGGTAAGGTTTCCCATACTGGGACTCGAAACTGCGACTGGATTTGTAATCAGCACCTTGAAATTATCCAAAATGCGAGGTTTCATCTCAATAGAAAGTCAAATAAAGAATTTCGATTTTTTTAGGTACACCCGCCAGCCCGAGAGATTTGAAATTTTTTATTTTCGTCAAACGAGACTGAGACTCAAAACTGCGACTGGATTTGTAATCAGCATTTCGAAATTATCCGATATGCGAGGTTTTATCTCAACAGAAAGCCAAATAAAGATTTTCGAATTTTTTAGGTACTCCCGCCCGCCCGAGAGATCTGAAATTTTTTATTTTCGTCAAACGAGACTGAGACTCAAAACTGCGGCTGGATTTGTAATCTGCACCTTGAAATTATCCGATATGCGAGGTTTTATCTCAATAGAAAGCCAAATAAAAATTTTCGATTTTTTTAGGTACACCCGCCAGCCCGAGAGATCTGAAATTTTTTATTTTCGTCAAACAAGACTGAGATTCAAAACTGCGACTGAATTTGTAATCAGTACCTTAAAAGTATCCGAAATGCGAGGTTTCGTCTCAATAGAAAGCCAAATAAAGAGTTTCGATTTTTTTAGGTACCTACACCCGCCAGCCCGAGAGATCTGAAATTTTTTATTTTCGTCAAACTAGACTGAGACTCAAAACTGCGGCTGGATTTGTAATCAGCACCTTGAAATTATCCAAAATGCGAGGCTTCATCTCAATAGAAAGTCAAATAAAGAATTTCGATTTTTTTAGGTACACCCGCCAGCCCGAGAGATTTGAAATTTTTTATTTTCGTCAAACGAGACTGAGACTCAAAACTGCGACTGGATTTGTAATCAGCATTTCGAAATTATCCGATATGCGAGGTTTTATCTCAACAGAAAGCCAAATAAAGATTTTCGAATTTTTTAGGTACTCCCGCCCGCCCGAGAGATCTGAAATTTTTTATTTTCGTCAAACGAGACTGAGACTCAAAACTGCGGCTGGATTTGTAATCAGCACCTTGAAATTATCCGATATGCGAGGTTTTATCTCAATAGAAAGCCAAGTAAAAATTTTCGAATTTTTTAGGTACACCCGCCAGCCCGAGATCTGAAATTTTTTATTTTCGTCAAACAAGACTGAGACTCAAAACTGCGACTGAATTTGTAATCAGTACCTTGAAAGTATCCGATATGCGAGGTTTTATCTCAACAGAAAGCAAAATAAAGATTTTCGATTTTTTTAGGTACTCCTGCCCGCCCGAGAGATCTGAAATTTTTTATTTTCGTCAAAAGATACTGAGACTCAAAACTGCGACTTGATTTGTAATCAACACCTTGAAATTATCCAAAATGCGAGGCTTCATCTCAATCGGATGTCAAATAAAGATTTTCGATTTTTTTAGGTACTCCTGCCCGCCCGACAGATCTGATTTTTTTTATTTTCGTCAAACGAGACTGTAAGTGGTATAATTAATAAGTAAAAGAACATTCAACCAGTTCCATCAATCAGAAGTGCTTCTTGAAAATAAATAAATAAAAATTAGATACCTCTTAAACGGTTCAAAATTGAACGATACTTTATATGATCTTTTTTGTTGCAAATGAGCTGTACCGTCTTTTGCTAAACTATCTTCCACTCGTCATGGAACACCCTGTATATTACACCTTCCCACAAGAACGCGGTCCCTTAATATTTCCTGATATTTTGTCTACCACATTGTGGATACAAGGTAAGAAGGCCAATTGTTTACTGCTCGTTGAATATCATGGTATGAACAGTTATTTCATGAAAGGACTGTTTTTACATGATGTTAAAGTTCAGTTTTTAGGTAGTTGGTGACAGCTCTATGCACAAGTGAGTTAATTACTGATTGTTTCTGTACTTTGTGATGGTCTGACAAACCCGTAGGACACCTATCCAGTAGTGTATGACTTTTCTAAATGCTCTTCTACTTGAATTATAACGAATTCAAATGGCCGGAAAATTGCAGTGGCATAATTAACTAGGCGGTCTCATTTGGCCCTGTTGCAATTAGCATAGCAAACCAATAAATGTCTTTAATTATAGATGCAACGCTCGCGGGCGAGCGACATGGTCCCCGAAAACAACGACTCACAAACATTATACACTATGTTGGTGGATAATCAATTACCTAGCTGTAAAACGTTGTGTCCGACTGCAAGCACACGCTCCGACGTCATGGGCAGCCCTTGCACAGATTTCCAAGGGACCGCGGAGCCTCACCATCTAAACAGTACTTCGTAGTAGTCAAGGCTGTATATGTTAAGAGCAAACACCGATTTCGGCCAATGGACGAAAAATATGGCCAAAACGCGTTTTGGCTGCTATCATTTTACCAATGTCCGAATTATCGCTTTCTGACTGTTAAATGTAGACCAGAACGTATTTTGGCTCAACTACGATTGCCAAAACGCGTCCTGTTCTACTGCGATTGCCATAACGCATGGTGGATTTTGCGAGTGTCTCAGCTTATAAACGATACCTCTGGAGCTAGTGTATTCATTTAGTATTTGATCTTTTTTGCGGGTTAGACAGTAGCTAGAGAGTGCTACGGAAGACCTAAGGTTATGTTTTAATGACGAACTGCAAAAAGTCATAAGTGGTAGCAACGATCGTAGTAATATTTGTACAAGAGAAAGATACGACCAAACACTCACAAGGTAAAGGCGGCAAGAGCTTGTATAAAAGTAACGGTGACACAATATCTTCGAAACAAAGACGACGATTGAAAAGGTATGATATTTTAAAGATTGGCGATATCGAAAAGCTGATTGAAAGAAGGACAGACGAAACAGCAGAACTGCGTTATTTTTGCATGACCCACGAGTTATTTGACATTATTCATTCCGCTCATGTGGAGCTGGACATAAGAGATTGAGGTACGTTTCTTTCAGTTTTTTTTTCACGGTCCTAAAATCTACAAGTGATTTTATTTATTTCATTTATGGATTCTAAGCTCAAGAGGAAATATCGTAATACAACACGGCAAATAATTGATATTCATTTATTCGTAGTAGAATATAGAACGTGTACTGGCAATCATAGCTGGCCCAAAACGCGTTCTGGGCTACATTGAACAGCCGGAAAGCGATAATTCGGACATTGGCAAAACGGTAGTCGCCAAAACGCGTTTTGACCATATTTTCCGTCCATTGGCCGAAATCGGTGTTTGCTCCTAACATATACACCAGGGCACTGTACATTAACAAAGACAAGTAGGGTCACTCTAAGCCCCGCCCCAATGTTGCCTTTCCAACTTTGCTCTCGGATACTACACACATAAAAATAATTTCTTAGATGGAGCACAGATGCTTTAATTCAAGTATACCATAACTTCCTATACGCGCAAAGTTATGCTAATCTTAAAGTGAGAATACGATATCTTTGACCATATACGGGTTATATTGAGAAAATATTTTCATTGCAAAACTGGGAAATTCTTGATAGTAAGAATACCAAAATCTTAAATCAAGCATATGGTAATCTTGACCGAAGTATTTCATAATCTTGACTGAAGCATTTCATAAACTTAACTGGGAGCGTTTCATAAACTTGACGCAAGTAGCTCAACTTTATTCTAAAATTGTGATATTCTTGGATGAGGAATCTAGTAGTATTAATTTGAGCATTCAAACTCTTCTATGAGCATGTAGAAATTTTTCTAGAGAAATACTTCTGCAAAATTTCTTAAATCACATTTAATATACTTAGTACTTATCTAGGAACACTTAAGTCAGGTCTTCGCATCCCAATTTTTTTAATAGCTCATTCATAATTGGATAGATCCAGTGATGAGGAAGCTGATGGGAACTGGGACGCGACCCAAATGGCGGTGGACCAGCACTACCGGCAGATTCGATGACTGATGGTTGACGGTGGTATCACGGGTATCACGTGGCAATGACAATTTTTTAACAGTTTGGCTAAATACAATTATGTGCTATTATGCAGGATCCAGGATGCAGGTATTACGCTACGGTGATAGAGACGGCGGCGAATGCGAATCCGAAAACCGATAATGGCGGCGCGGACGCGTACGGGCAACAGGCTGTTGAGTTGAGAGGGTGGAGAGGTTTAGAGTTGACCCGTGACACGCTGTGCGCCTGCGCACTCTGACGTTGGTAGACGTCAAATAAATTATTTACTTGATACAAATATAGAGTGTGCTTGTAAAACAGCGTTCATTTTCAAACCAAGATTATCATATTGTAAATGAAGGTTCGCATTTGCAAGCTATCTTATTTTTGATGGAAGTAAACTGGACACCGCTGGAAAAAACGATAATCTTGATATAAAATTATGAAATATTTGTTATTAAATTATTATAGCCTTGGTTGCAAAGAAAATTATATTTTCTTTCGGAGCATATTTATTTAAAATAAGAATATAAATCAAAAATATATTATTCTTACTACAAATTTTCTATAATTTTCTCATCAAATATTCTTTCTTAGAGTGAGAACCGATATTCTTGTTGTGAGTATGTATTTACAAGAATATCACAATTCTTGACTTGAGAATTTCTTTTTATGTGTGTACGCAAGCTGGCAAATTCTGGCGCCCCGCTATCTCGAGCAGTAGCCGAACGCTAACATCTGTGGTTTACCTAAAACCTACGCCACTGTGTCTAGCAGTGTTTTATGTACATTGAGCTGAATATGCATGTGTGCGGACGGCATTTTGGCTCAGAACGTTGTAACAATGGCGGTACTGAGCTGGTAAATATGAGTGTAAAAGGCATTTATTTCCTCTGCTGGCTTTTGTTGATTTCCCACCGTTCCTGCTTTACTGGTCAGATTCCCGCAAACCAGACCAGACACGGTCGGAAGGATGCATTTCTGACCATCAAAACAGACAGACAACCTAGAACTACAACTCACATGGTAGCAGTTTAGAGAATAGCTTATAGCGTTTTCGACTTACTGCACTGATTTTAACTACGAGTACACTATAGTGCATATTGAAAGTTCGTCTGGTTCCCAGAAGTGCAATAAATCTGAACTGGTAAGTCGAACATACACCAAATTTCAGTGCAATTGAAGTAACTGTTCTGTTCAGTCAACTGATGACAGTTTGATGTCATTTTGCATCCCAAGAGCTCAATTTCATTCTGTGGTGGTTTTGGAATTAGAATAGTTTGAATCCGCCTTGTTTAATCATTTATTGATTTATCGACATAAAACCTAACAGCGTTTTGTGCAATATGGCTTTTGCACCAGCCTAGGGTTTCCCCACTAAAAATGAATATCTTTCTATATTGGTAAATACTTATGTATATCTTGTTATATCTCTTCTTTCGTCAGTTTATGAACAACATCTCAACAAACATACGTATTTTTGAGACACACGCAGCCGTTGTTTGCAATTTAACTAGGTATGCTCATCATCCGAAGATTACGATGTTCGCAGTTCTTTCAACTACACTTCCTCTACCTTCCGTTAACTTAATCCTAGCATCCATACTACTATGTATACTACCCCACTACCCAGTTCTTGATTCAAAAAATTATTTTCTTATATAGACGTCAAAAATGCACTGAAATCTCCACGAGCTCAGAGAGTCCGTGGCGATAATTTGCACTCACGTGCAATTGAGCGGATAAGTCGGAAACAAAAAACCACACTAGTTTTGTGCTCAAATGTAACACGAACATAATTTTGACACTCAGTTCCTATGAGTGCAGTGATAGGGCAATAAGTCGACAACGCTATTAGAAATATGTGTTAAGATTGTCAGTGTATAATGTGTCTTGTGCTGTAACTTCTGTCAAAGGTAAATTAAAAACATAAGACTGAAAGCCTTACCTTGAATGTACTTCCGGTCAAGTAGTGTTGGATCAATTTTTTTACGTTTTTCAAAAATTGATTATTGAAATGTCAGTGCTATGCCACTGACAATAGATCCACTGAATCAGTGCTTCACGTACATATCAAAAAATTAAAAGTGAAGCAGATCTGGGACAAAACTAATATGGTGTTAGGTTATGTAAATCTTCAACTGAAACATTTGAAATGATTAAAAGTTTATTTACTTAACGTATGGTTGTAATACACATGAAAAATAGTAATAGAGGAAGTATAACACAGTTAAGACAAACAACACAGAATTTAAAAAAAATAGTAACTTGGCTGTACGTTAATATTGAGCCTGGATATCCATTCTACTGCTGATAACTCGGTTTGGAGGAAGGAGGAAGTCCTTGTTGTTGTCTAGATATACTTTAAGGCCACATTCTTGAACTCCATGCGAGGTGCGAATTCTGTTTAGGGTCTATTATTCCTTTCGGTGGAGCTCAGAACCAGGGTGTTCTCTAGGGTTATTACTGTTTACTTCTTCTAGTGTTTGGGTCACCCAAATTTCTGCCCATTTAACAGGGTGAAAATTACAAGACTCAAGTTGGAAAGCTGTTGTAATTGGTGGTTTTCTGGACCTTAATCTGCGCAAGGAGAGAACAGGTATATCTTCGTTGATTAGCAGTGAGGGATTTGTTTTACATTTGTTGTATTCTATCTGCTCTGACAGTCAGGCAGCCATCAAAGCACTGAGTGCTTGGAAAATAACGTCGGAACTGGTCCTGGAGTGCAGGAGGACTCTTGACGACATCTCAGGTAAACACAAGGTATCACTGATGTGGGTACCTGGGCACGCTGGGGTAAAGGGTAACGAAATGGCGGATCATCTGGCTAGGATGGGATCCGGCAATAGTTTTGTGGGCCCGGAACCAGCCTTAGGACTATCTGCAAACTTGATTAGGAAAACAACTGGAGAGTGGATCCAGAATCAACACTCTCTGAGATGGAACAACATCTCTGGTCATCTCCGTCAAGCTCGGGAACTATTAGTAGGGCCTGCAGAGAGAATAGGACTATTTTGTCTCTCTCTCTGGATAGGAGTAACTTGAGATTGCTAGCAGGCCTGTTAACGGGTCACAACACCTTCAGGCGTCACTTGTTCGTGATGAGGGTGGTCAACGACCCAACGTGCACGTGGTGTGGTGAAGAGGAAGTATCCTCGGCACACATCTTGTGTCGCTGTGAAACCCTGGGTTATCACAGGCAGACTATGCTGGGCTCAAGAACCTTGGAACCAATAGAGATAAAAGGGATAGGACTTAAGGATGTACTTGCCTTTGCCTTAAGGGCAGGTCTTAGGAACTAGCGCGGATAGAGGCGCAAAAGGGCCCATCGTGTGGCCTATGCACCAGCCACATTCCGTGCTGGATAGCCTTAGGTCCTTATTCATTCATTCTTTCAAAAGGGCATTTTCTCGACGGAGCTATACCTTATCCACCGAACAAACGGAGTAACCATGCAAAATATATGTAAATTTTTACTGTATGGTCAAGGGTTATATGCACACCGTCTACAAAACTGCATACTGAGAGCAGTGATGTTATTATAAACAGAAAAATTAAGTTCGATTTATCCGAGTAAAGCCCCAAGATATGGGTTTGAAATAATTTTTTACTCCTTTTCTTCACTGGACAGACTATAGTATTTGTGGTTGATTTGAAGCAACCCATAATAATTCTCATAGTAGAGTTTAACTGGGCGTCTATCAGTGTAGTATATGAGCTGTTAGCGACACTGCCGAGCAAAATTCAGCCGCAGAGAAACAGAGGCTAAGGGACGAAGTACGGTATTATTTGCTTATTTGCAGGATGTTATTTCTACTGTTTTGTTTGCCTGTGATGGACTAGATATATGTTTCAAATGACAGTCTCGTGTTTATTGTGACACCTAGACATATTACTTGCACTGCACAATGCTTGTTAAATTTTTAATCAAATTTAATATTGTTAAGCTTCATTGCCCAAAGTTAAATAAATAATAATACCAAGTGATAAACAGAATGTGATTACGAGTTTGAGTTACTTTTTTACATTAAAAAACTTGAATGAATGAATGAATGAATTGTATGGATGAAGGGATTTTGTTTTATTAACCAACTATAATATTTAAAAAAAATAATGGCGATTGATATTGACGGACAAACCTCATTTCCACTGATGTTTTGAATTGTCCACCGCCTTCTATACTTAGTTTTTGCACTGTGCAGTGCAAGTAATATGTCTAACAGAATTTTATTCAAACACATATTTATGTTGATCGTAAAAAAATGTGCGTAACAAGTGCAAAAAGCACATCAATATAATTTTTGATAAAAATAAAATAAAAAAAAAGTTGGAAGGCCTGGGGTTCGATCCAAAGACCCCAAAGACCCTGAGTCCACTATTGGACCCTCTAACCACTGGGCCATCCTTCGATTGAGGAGATCTTTTCAACGAAACATATTTGATTATAGGTACTTACTTACTGGAGTCTGTAATCTGACTTCAACTTCAAACAGTCAAAAACATGTTTATTTCGATCGTAGACTTCGTCTCGAGCTGCAAACTTCATTCATCAACTGCAACAAATATACACTAGTTACCAGTTTAGCAGTACGTATTTTCGCGATTGGCTGGGAATCTAGAATCTAGTATCGGAGTAGGATGACGTTAGTCAAAGGAGCATCCTTACCGCCATCGTTACGTCACACGGGTTCGGGAGCCGTCGGCGTGTTTTCGGTACTCGATTCATAAACCCATTTTTATTTTGATATAACTGTTGAAGTATTGTGAAAAAAAAGAAAAAAAAAGAAAAAAACAGTTTTGTTATAAAACTTATATATGATCTTTCCATTTATCACAAAAAAAAAGTAATTTTTTCTTAATTCAAAACCTCAATTGCTGGAAAAGCTATAGATCCAGGTCATGTGCATTCATATGCGACTTTCCAGAAGGATAGCTAAAGTAGATTCGAGGTTTCAGAACGACTAAAGTACATATCATTTTTATTTTTAATTCTACATCATATAAATTTATAAATAGTAATTTAAAGTACATATCTAGTTCATGACCTGTAACATCCAATGGTGATTTATTGAATAAAGCATTTTCATTTCATTTTTCTTTTTCTTCTAATGCATTGAACCACTTTAGAATGAGTCTTTCTTAGTCTAATCAGACTACAACGGTATTCTAGAAAATGACGTACCTCACAATGACTATTTTTAAAGCTTCGTGATAAGATTACCATGAGCCAGAGCGTTCATGAGTAAAAGGAAAAGCAGGCAACGGAACGAACGGCATCTGCTGTCTGTTTATAGTGTGAAATCGGAATTATCGGACACCTTTGTTTGCACGCTTATCGTGTTGCCTGGCGATGTCACGAACTTCGAAGAAGCAGCACGACTTCGTTGAGTCGACGGAGACGGACGCCACGTTACTCATAACGTTCGTAAACAACCCGGACGCTTTTCTTGATTGTTTCACTCCTCATAACGGCATTTTTTCAGCGTTACTTACAGTCGTTTGTTCCGATAACATATCGAATTGTATATCTTACCACAGTATATCCACTTATACAGTAGCGCAACTCCCTAGAAATCATGCAGACAATTTGTCTCCGAAGAACTGGCCTCTCATAACCCCACGTCGACGCCTCAGCACCAGCCGCGAGTATTGCCGTTTACGTTTTGAGCACAGGGTCGGCTTAGCAATAATCGAGTGAAGCCGCGTAATTATTGTGTTGCAATAAGTTTAATGGACGCGATATGTCTCGTAAATAGTGTAAATTTTGAGAGCAGTGTGGTAATGTGATATTCTTCATCGAGGTTAGGCAGTTGTCTTTGGAATTCTGAATTACAATTTGTAAGTTATATCCATGCATTCGCATTTATTGTACGTGAAAATGTTTTGTTCTGATTCTTCTAATTCATCATGGATTCGCTGCATATAAATGGGGTGTAAACATTTTTTTAGAAGCAAAACAAGAAATAGTCGGTGTACGAAAGAAAATTGTTAGCTCCGAGAAAATAGGTGGCTTTATTGTTTGTAAGTAAATTACAAAAATGCGAGATTTATTCAACTTTATTTTATCTTATCTTACTTAACCTTAAACATTTAAATAAATATAAAAACTTTATAACATCTTGTATGACTCAAATATGGGTATATGTAACGACGGCGACCTAGCGTCCAAAACAACATTTATGTCAAGTTATCCCACAACCTTTAAATTTATCTTCATCAATCATCATAGAAAAACGTTTAAGGTACGAAAACGTGGTAAACAGCAAAACCGATGAAAACATATTAGGTGTACATAAAAAATAATGATCAATATGTTTATAACAACGATAACATATACTAAACTGGTCGTTATTCATAAAAAAAACTGCAAAACTGTTTTTTATCTAGTTTACCAAGACTACCTTTCCTACTGGATTTGTATATTACATATGAATAGGCATATTGAAGAAAAGAATCCATGTTTATAGAGGAAAGTGATATATTTTTGGAACTAGCATGTTGATTCTTTTTATTGTGAACTTTCTATTTGAGCATCCATTAAAATGGACTTCCTGCTTAAAATTTCATAATGTTAGAATGCATAATCACATTCACTTTGTTATGTCGTGAAAGATCTTTTGAACGTTGTGGTGCTGTGAGGAAACAGTGAAAAATTATTATTCTGACTTTAGGCTCATAGTTAAAGAACGACTTTCCGTAACGTCTAACTTTTCTAAAAACTGAAAAAAAAAACACACAGCTACCCTAATACCCACCAGACTTTGTTAGAGACAAATGGAGCTATGCTATCACACTTTAATATTATTAGGTAATAAAGGAGCATATTAAATATTGGAGGAGTCGCATACCTGGCAGCGTCTTGAGGAAGCTTAAAAAACTATAGTCACAGTTTTTGGAATTTTTAATACAGCGGCGCAACATTTGACTTCACGCGTCCCGATATCCATATCAGCGTATCACCAAATTCCTTAATCCGGTTCTGTCAAAAACGCTACCTTCACTCTCATAGACTGAACACGACTCAGGCGATCGCCGTGCTAAACATCCTGCGAACGATGCGCGGGATGCTATGCGCGAACCACCAAAATTCTGGAGAGTTGCGCTACTGTATAATTGGATATACTGTTATTTTACTGTGTAGCTCAGTATGTGGAAGATTGGCATTGTATCGTTATCTTCTGAGCAAGGAGCATACCCTTGGCTACAACTCCTATATACCACTTTTTCACTATCCTCTGTAGTAGTGGAGTTATCGACTGATCCGGTACTAAAAACTCACCATGTAATAATGCTTGATGGTATCATAGATTTTATTACTAAGTATTTGATACCGATTGTCAGGATACAAAAACAAAAGTTCTGATTTATCAAGATCGGCCAAACTGCTAAGTGACCTGTCAGCGCCTCTTTAATTGAATCCTCGCCTAAGATGTGACAGTATCCCTAGCGACACATGGTTCAATTATAATCAGATTAATTGTTTGATTTATATGGAATGTCGCCTGGATTTCAATAGATTTTAATTGACACACAACCCAAATAAACATATCGATCTGATAGACGATGGGATAAATTTAATTAATCATGACCGGTTAAATCAACGCACACATGGAAATACCTTCATCACAATCGATAGGTTGTCCACATATAAAGTGCATTTGTATAAAAACTATACACGTTTAATTCAATTCGAATCATTTTATTTCCATAAGACTCCAGTGATCGAGTGTTGGAATACAGTCAGATTAATTACAAAGATGATAAAATACAAAATAATAAAAACATTTTAGCATATACATAATATACATATTATGCACATACCTAGGTACGCATATACATACAAGTATTTTGGACAAAAACTTCACCATCATCGTCACAATGTCTTAACAGACATGTTGTGAACTCGTAAAATGCATTAAGTCGGAGCTAGAGTATTGCCGACACGAATATTATCAATAGTTTCGAGAACTGTAGCTCGCCATCGTTCGCGATTTTAGTTTAGTGGCGTTCTTGATACTCATATCCAGCAACTGTTTCGTCGTATTCACCCAGCGTGTAGGGGAACGGCCACGGCGCCGCCCACTCGGGGCGTAACCTTGAACTACAAGTTTTTCCATATTATCGCTTCTGTGAATATCTCCGAAGAATGTAAGCATTCTCGTCGACACAATGGAGGATAGTCTCTTTGGATTGCCGAGCTCATCCAGTTAGGAAACATGAGTTCGATGGGCAGTATAAGGAACCCTGAGCATTCTTTTCCACGTCCACATTTCAGAAGCATCTTTGTGAGCTCGATCTGCCTTTTTAACAGTCCAAGTTTCCGAGGCATACAAAGATATGGAGAACACAAGAGACTGAACCAGCGACGTTTTGGTAGCTTTAGTGATGTTATGGTCACGCCATATATTAGCAAGCTTTATCATGCCTGTTGAATGCACCGTCCAATCTCATTTTCACAGCCACCCGAATTGTCGATCAGAGAACCGAGGTACACAAAACTTTGAACTATCTCACAACGGCCTATTGACTTTATTTCTCGATGATTATCAAGCTCTCTATCTACGATCATAACCTTGGTCTTGTTATAGTTGATACCAAGACCATACGCTGCACTGTGTTGTTCTAAGATGTTCAACAGAGCCACTAGTTCTTCCTGAGAAGCCAGAAGACATAAACATACGTAGTCTTGATAACAGTCTAAACACAACACAAATCTAAGTATACATGATCACTCAATAATAATAAAAATATTATTCATTATAAGGTGAATTATAAAGCAAAATTCATATATTCATCTACAGAATAATAATAGGATGGATTTTCTAAGAAGATTTTTTTACTTCATTTTTGAAAATGCTCGGGGAGCTGAAAGCCTTTAGGTTAGGTGGAAGTTTATTATACAGTTTTATCATCATAACATTTGGACTATTTGATCGAAGAAGGGTGGCTCACCTGTCCCTGTTTTACAAGTTTTATCATGGAAGATTTTCGAGTGAACCCTCTCAGATAATAACGCCAAAGGTCGTCCGACGAGGAACACTACAGAGCGGCTTTGCGAGGTCATCCTTACCAGGTCGAGGTCCCTACTTTTGGAGAACTTCGACGCTGTGGAATGAATTGCCGGGCAATTTGTTTCCCGACGCCTACAACCTGCAGCGTTTCAAATCTATCGTGCACAGACACGTATCCTCTCGCAGCGCTTCTACAGCGCCATAGGTTTCTAGCCCTTGAGGGAGGCTGCCCATAAGAAAAATATCCATGTCCTTGCTCGTCACAAGTTTGCGTAATTTTTAAGTTCAACTTGAGCCCACTAGAAGCACTGCTGAATCTTCCTCCACTCGACTTGGTAGAGCTTTGGAGTATTGCATCACTGAAGCTGATTCGTAATGGCTGTATTGACCTCCAAACAAAATTCCCAGCCAAAGCATTAAGCATTGTATTGCATTAAATAAATATCCAAGTAAGAAACAGCATCGGTACCCTTTGTTTCTAATAATGGGCGAATAAAATGTGCGACCATTGCAGTCAATAATATCGAATTTAAAGCTGCACCTCCTCCGTGATTGTGCAGGTTAAATGGCAAGACCTCCCATCTAGTGTTTCCGCTTTTATATTTACTAGCCGTTTAACAATACGGCGATAGAGAAATACCTGATCTTTTTGATGTAGTGCACTTAGATTTCCGTTAAAGCTCTCAGATAACGTCCATTCAATGGACTCGTTTGTTAGCAATGGGCTCGTATATCGATATCCACTGAATAGGCTGTATATCGTGGAAGAGAATTCATAGATTAGTCGAGAAAGACTGGTATTTAGAGTACTGTGATTCATAAAAACGAACCTATTTACCAGGGACGATTTAACTGTTTAGCTTATCAGGTGCTGTGATAAAGAATTTCACCTGTAAGGTTGCTGAATTTTAGTCAAACGAGACAAAAACTCAAAATTGTGGCAGGATTTGTAATCTGCAAGCAAGCCTGAAGATCTAAAAAACCTGAAATTTTTTATTTTCATCACACGAGACTGAAAATCAAAACGGGGACCGGATTTGTAATCAGCACCATCGAATCATGAAGAAATGTAAGGTGTCATCTTAATAGAAAGCCAAATAGAGATTATCAATTTTTTAGGCAAACCAGAGGATCTGAGAGATCTAAAATTTTTTATTTCCATCAAATGAGACTGAATCTCAGAACTGCGACCGGATTTGTAATTAGCACAATCAAATTATCCAAAACACGAGATTTCATTTTAATAGAAAGCCAAATAAAGGTTTTCGATTTTTTAGGCAAACCTGAGGATCTGAGAGACCTACAATTTTTTATTTCCGTCAAACGAGACTGAATCTCAAAACTCCGACCAGATTTGTAATTAGCGCCCTCAAATTATCCAAAATACGAGATTTTATCTTAATAGAAAGCCAAATAAAGGTTTTCGATTTTTTGGGCAAACCTGAAAATTTGAAAGATCTGTAATTTTTTATTTTTGCCACACGAAACTGAAACTCAAAACTGCGGCCAGATTTGTAATCTGCGCCCTCAAATTATGCAGAACAGGAGGTTTCATCTTAATAGAAAGCCAAATAAAGATTTTCGATTTTTCAAGCAAACCTGAGGATCTGAGAGACCTACAATTTTTTATTTCCGTCAAACGAGACTGAATGTCAAAACTCCGACCAGATTTGTAATTAGCACCCTCAAATTATCCAAAATACGAGATTTTATCTTAATAGAAAGCCAAATAAAGATTTTCGATTTTTCAAGCAAACCTGAGGATCTGAGAGACCTACAATTTTTTATTTCCGTCAAACGAGACTGAATCTCAAAACTAAGACCAGATTTGTAATTAGCACCCTTAAATTATCCAAATTACGAGATTTCATCTTAATAGAAAGCCAAATAAAGATTTTCGATTTTTTAGGCAAACCTGAAGATTTGAAAGATCTGAAATTTTCGATTTTCGTTAAACGAGACTGAAAGTCAAAACTGCGACCGAATTTGTGATCAGCATCCTCAAATTATCCAATCCACGAGGTTTCACCTTAATAGAAAGCCAAATAAAGATTTTAGATTTTTTAGGCAAACCTGAAAAAGGTGAAAGACCTGTCATTTTTTATTTTGGTCACATGCGACTGAAACTCAAAACTGCGACCAGATTTATAATCTGCGCCCTCAAATTATGCAAAACACGAGGTGTCATATTAATAGAAAGCCAAATAAAGATTTTCGATTTTTAGGCAAACCAGAAGATTTGAAAGACCTGAAATTTTCGATTTTCGTTACACAAGACTAAAATTCAATACTGCGAACGAATTTATGATCAGCACCCTCAAATCATCCAAAACACGAGGTTTCACCTTGATAGAAAGCCAAATAAAGATTTTAGATTTTTTAGGCAAACCTGAAAAACTGAAAGACCTGTAATTTTTTATTTTTGTCACACGAGACTGAAACTCAAAACTGCGACCAGATTTGTAATCTGCGCCCTCGAATTATGCAAAACTCGAGGTTTCATATTAATAGAAAGCCAAATAAAGATTTTCGATTTTCGTTACACGAGACTAAAACTCAAAACTGCGACAGAATTTGTGATCAGCATCCTCAAATTATCCAAATCACGAGGTTTCCTCCTTAATAGAAAGCCTAATAAAGATTTTAGATTTTTTAGGCAAACCTGAAAAACTGAAAGACCTGTAATTTTTTTATTTTTGTCACACGATACTGAAACTCAAAACTGCGACCAGATTTGTAATCTGCGCCCTCAAATTATGCAAAACACGAGGTTTCATATTAATAGAAAACCAAATAAAGATTTTCGATTTTTTAGGCAAACCTGAAGATTTGAAAGATCTGAAATTTTAAATTTTCATTATACGAGACTGAAGCTCAAAACTGCGACCGAATTTGTGATCAGCATCCTCAAATTATCAAAACCACGAGGTTTCACTTTAATAGAAAGCCTAATAAAGATTTTAAATTTTTTAGGCAAACCTGAAAAACTGAAAGACCTGTAATAATTTGTTATTTTTGTCACACGAGACTGAAACTCAAAACTGCGAACAGATTTATAATCTGCGCCCTCGAATTATGCAAAACTTGAGGTTTCACCTTAATAGAAAGCCAAATAAATATTTTCGATTTTTTAGGCAAGCCTGAAGGTCTGGATGATCTGAAAGGTTATGCATTTTTAAGAAAGTTGCTCTGGGCATTTTCACATCTGCATTCAAGTCCTTCAAGTAATTCAGCTACCCCAATATGTAAATTTCTGAACAATTGATATGATAGCACGCAACAGAAAAGATCTGCCGGTGCGCCATCTGGTACCCAAAGATAACGGCAAACCAAGTAAAATCGCTGCTAAACAGCAGCTTCTTTTCTTGGTGAAATGCCACATGCTTCACGTATCTGGTAGACATGAAAATTCTGATGCTCTCTATCTCCGTCAATCGACCTATGGCGCACTGATGATCGCTAATAAGCGTGAAATAGCTATCTGCGTACTGGTGGATTGACGGAGATATAGAGCAACCCTCGTAAATTGATAGGATACTTAAATTTTACCTGTACCTTATCTTAGTACATGAATGTAGTTTTCTTTCTGACTTAAATTTGACCCCTGATAGTTTCTCATATAAAGGGTTTTTCAATAAGGACGGGTTGATGTTAAAATGAAATAAAACAAGCTGCGTGTGAGATCAAATAATTTTTGTTTTTATTTGGAAGGGCCATGTATGCCATTAGGTGTGGAATATCACGTCGTTCAAATGTCCTCCGCGGCTTCTCACGGTGGCACGGATCCGAGTGGTCCAATTTTCAATCACTCTGCTGCATAAATCCGGCTGAATTCGAGCCATGGACTGGATTATGTTCACCTTAAGGGCAGCGGTAACTCCGGCTTATTGGCATAGACCTGTGACTTCAGAAAACCCCACAAGAAAAAGTCTAGTGGGGTTAAATCGCACGATCTTGGTGGCCAATTCACGTCACCTCTGCGAGAGATAACCATACCCCCAAATCGTTCGTGCAGAAGGGCCAACGTGGCGTCCGCTGTGTGGCAGGTAGCGCCATCCTGCTGGAACCACATGTCGTTCACCTCCATGTTGTTTAACTTGGGATAAAAGAAATCCATTAGCATCCTTCTGTAACCCTCGCCGGTAATGGTAATGGCTTCACCAACGCCGTTTTCAAAAAAGTACGGACCAATAACAACGCTGGCCCAGAATCCGCACCAAACAGTAACTTTCTGTGGATGCATTTTTGCCTGGCGAATCTCGTGAGGATTAGCGTTGTCCCATATACGGCAATTCTGCTTGTTAACATAGCCATTTATCAAAAAATGCGCCTCGTCACTAAAGATGATTTTTCGGCCGAAATTGGGGTCTTCTTCCAAACGCTCCGAAGCCCAGTCAGCGAACACACGACGTTGTTTATGGTCATCATGTTTGAGCTCCTGGGTAAGTTGGATCTTGTATGGATGTTGGCCCAAGTCCCGGCGCAAAATTCTCCAGGTTGAAGTCTGCGAAAGGCCGAGTTCCTGTGAACGGCGAGGAATTGACTTCCTTGGGTTCTCTTGGACACTTTCACGGACAGCGGCAATGTTCTCGGCTGATCTGGACCCGTCCTAATTGAAAAACCCTTTACAAATGATACCTTCTGATATGATGATAATATAACCCTTTCTGACTTACTTTTGACTATTATGATTTACATATGACGCATTCTGATTTTCAACTGACTGTTCTGATTTACATTTGAGACGTTCTGGTCTTCATTTAACTATTCTGATTTACATAAATGATGCTTTCTGAATCATAACTGACGCTTTCTAATTAACAGCAGGTGTAAAATTAATAGATACAGCAAGGTAGTCCTCCCAATCATCATGGGAGGACATTGAATAGACATTATTTTCACATGATTGCTATAATACTGTTTTCTTTTACAGGACTGAACCCCGGCAAAGAATTGAATGTAAGTAGACAGTTATTATTACTCTGTAATGTCATTTTCCATCAGGTAGTTGAGAAACTTGAGATAGGCGTTTACAAATCATTACGACGAATTCACGATACTGACCTCTGACCCTCAGAGCGAAAATTGTATTTTATACAGTAATTTGATGGCAGCAGAGTGATAGCTGTCATCCAACTAAAATAAGATTTATGAGATGGTCGGTGGGTGGGTACCGCAATTTATTTTACTGGATAATGGTAGCAGTACTACCTAACAGTCGCGTGGGATTTGAAAACATCGTCCGTTTTATCGCATCGTTACATCTAGGATGACGGGTTCCAATTAAAGAATGCTCGTTTCTTAGGAAATTTCAAAACATAATTGAATTGGGGAAAGTAGTAGTAGTAGCAGATTTTTATTATTAGCATAATGCTACTTATAACTTTAGAATTAATTAATTTAAATATACTTCAATGCTTAAACAGCAGGCCTCATTATGACACTGTTTAAAAAGCAAAAACCATTTACGTATACATGTACAAACAATACCGCTACTTATACATAAAATATAAATTATATCTGGACATTAAAAAAACGATATGCAAACACAAGATCAAACATGTAGAAGTGTCCTGATTTATATTCATTACTATTGATTAAGTAACTCGAACAATCGCTCCTTGAATACCCTTAAACTTGGTGCTGTTTTCACATAATCTGACAATTTTTTATATTCATTGATTCCATGGTTAAATAGAAAGCGACTCCCAAAACAACATGGGTTAGTTCAGAAAAACTGGGATTTTGATGCTGAAGCTGATATGGCGGTGATACTTCTGCAGAAAACTGTTTGGTACAGAAAGCGTTTGAAATTTGGAAATATTAATTTATTAATGTTTTTTTTCTTTTCTAAACTATTTAGTAAACTTGTTTAAAAAGTATTTTTGTTATTCTCTAGGCCTAATTAAGGCCTAATTAATGTAAACTAAATAATTTAATATCACATATTTTACTGGGTCTCTAAAGGACCCCACATGGGTATTTACGTTGATTTTCTTGGCATGGGAATTTAAGGGTTAATACTACCATGAGAGGCAGCACTTGATGTATTTTAATTTTATAACTCTTTTTTATAATTGTGATTACTGTAATATGCCTTTTCTATCAAAAAATATTTTATAAATTTCTTAGGTTTGTGCAGTTGTTGTTCTTTGATATTATTTGGTAGCTTGTTAAAATATTTAATACAATAGCAATTTGCTGATTAACGTGATTTTTCAACTTTAGAAATATGAGTCTTATTTCACTACCTAGTCTAGTATCATACTCATGAAAGGAGCTGTTGAGATAAAAATTATGTCTATGATTATATAAGCATAAATAAGGCACTCACAGATAAATCTTGATGAACTGTCATTATTTTTAATTCGATAAATTTATGTTTTACATCTTCTCTGAAACCCATTCCACCCATTACCCTCAAGGCTTTTCTTTGTGATTTGAATACTCTTTCAGCATGGGTTGAGTGTCCCTATTCCATTATTGCGTAAATGAATAAATGAATAAGGACCAGAGGCTATCCAGCACGGAATGTGGCTGGTGCATAGGCCACACGATGGGCCCTTTTGCGCCTCTATCCGCGCTAGTTCCTAAGACCTGCCCTTTTGGCAAGGCAAGTACATTCTAGGTCCTATCCGTTTAATCTCTATTGGTTCCTAGGTTCTTGAGCCCAGCATAGTCTGCCTGTGATAACCCAGGGTTTCACAGCG
The DNA here is from genome assembly GCA_951848785.1 of Callosobruchus maculatus. Taxonomy (NCBI): domain Eukaryota; kingdom Metazoa; phylum Arthropoda; class Insecta; order Coleoptera; family Chrysomelidae; genus Callosobruchus; species Callosobruchus maculatus. The sequence continues at coordinate 106,477 of CATOUR010000519.1, forward strand.
ACACAAGATTGTGCCGAGGATTCTTCCTCTTCACCACACCACGTGCACGTTGGGACGTTGACCACCCTCATCACGAACAAGTGACGCCTGAAGGTGTTGTGACCCGTTAATAGGCCTACTAGCAATCTCAAGTTACTCCTATCCAGAGAGAGACAAAATCGTCCTATTCTCTCTGCAGACCCTGCTAATAGTTCCCGCGCTTGACGGAGATGACCAGAGATGTTGTTCCATCTCAGAGAGTGTTGATTCTGGACCCACTCTCCAGTTGTTTTCCTAATAAGTTTGCAGATAGTCCTAAGGCTGGTTCCGAGCCCACAAAACTGTTGCCGGATCCCATCCTAGCCAGATGATCCGCCATTTCGTTACCCTTTACCCCAGCGTGCCCAGGTACCCACATCAGTGATACCTTGTGTTTAGCTGAGATGTCGTCAAGAGCCCTCCTGCACTCCAGGATCAGTCCCGACGTTATTTTCCAAGCACTCAGTGCTTTGATGGCTGCCTGACTGTCAGAGCAGATAGTAATCCGCCTCCTAGACCCGTCAATTTCCCGAATACGAATTATTGCGTAAAAAGCTATGCACTGAAAAAGTCCGTGAAAAGTTTGAAGGAGTACTATGAAAAGGATAAGATTTTAAAGATTTCTCAATAAGTACAAGGTCTTTGCTAGCCTGCTTGCAATATGATCGACATGGTTTTGCAACGGTAGAGTGGGATCTAGATAAATTCCTAGAAATTTAACTTCAGAACCGTTTTGGAGGTCATACTGTTGCCTCAGAGTAAATGTTTTCTGTTTTCAATATTTATGTTTACATTTAATAGAGCTATGTCATCTGCAAATAACCTTAAAGTAGAATCTGATACAGCAGTTTTTATGTCATGTATATAAATTAAGGAGTGGAGCAAGCAGTGAACCTTGAAGTACTCCCATCCCATATCTACCTGTCTACTGTTAGAGTATGTTTCAAAACATGTGATTTGAGAGATAGCTTTGTATTAAGTTAACTGCATTTTGATTTAACTTATAATGTGACAATTATGAATGAGAATGTCATGTGAGACACAGTCAAAGGCCTTCGAGAGATCACAGCAGACCAAGTTTGCATACTGTTTGCACAGTTATGATCCTTATTATATAAATAACTATTAAGGTCTCTTTCAAAAAAATATTCACTCGATTCATCATAGTATAAAACAAGATAGTCGATAAGGTGAAAAGTTCAATTACTATGCTACTGGTTACAAATTATTTCTGGAAACAGTGTAAGGATTTAATTGACATTTATGAAGCAAATAGTCACTATTTATCATAATTTATAGAAGAGAAAGCGGTTGTTATCAGTTGTGTTTCACACCTCAAGACGCCTTATCTCTGTTAATGAAATAGGAATGTCTAAACACTTTATTATATCTAATGTCTATAATATAGATAACTTAATTACAATTAAATATACATGGGGTCTGTACAATCGTAACTTGAAAGTTTTCTTCCAGGCTGCAATAGGAAGTAGTTTATAGTGTATACCATGAATAAATTCATTCGTGTCAATAATTTATTACTGGTCATCACTGATATCGATATATATATATATATATATATATATATATATATATATATATTATATATATATATATATATTGATGTCTGGTAAGCTGTGACTTCCGTTATGTAAACCGGTCGATCTGACATCCACCCTTTCTAAGCAATAGATTTGTATGAATTTTTAAATCATGGTGGAGGGGGAAGAGCAGAACGGAAAAATCAAAACCAGAATGAATTATTTTCAAAAATAAATTTTATATAATTTTATATATATAGTACGATGTGACTTCCATAAAATACGGTTAACTCCAACGCTATATCTGAGCATTTGGCAACATCGTGATGAATAGGCGCCGGTATTAACGGTAAAAGCGTAGTAATTCAAGACATATGGGGGATTTGTAACAAGAGTCCGTTAACTAATGGTAGATACACATTATAGGTGCAAAAACTTGGGGTGAAAATATCGAGCTTAGAAGTTCAGAAATATTGATAATTATGAAGTTTTTCCCTAATAAATCATCCATCCTTCTCTAGTTTGGAAGCCACTTGTAGTCACATCTGTCAAATGATTTGTATGGTTTTTCTTATAGGCCAATCGCTATGTCCCAAAGAAAAAGGCTGTTGTTCGCAAAAGATAAGAAAGAAACGAAATTTGATGGGATGGTAGACGTAGGTTCCCTAAAACTATACCTGCGATTTGACCTTTGTTCTCGAGGGGGGAGGGGGGTTAAAAACTCTGCTTCGTGGTCCTTTTGGGCAAATTGCGCCATTGTGGTAAGTGCTATCGGAAAACAGATCAAATATCATATGGAGAGAACAATTTTCTTCACAACTTTGGTATTTATATTTTTCGTGTGTGGTCAATAGTTTCCATTCTACAAACTCCCAAAGTTAGAAGTTTATTTGTGATTTTACTGAAACCAGAACTTCAAAGCGGATTAAGATCAAAAAGCTCTGTAACATTTTTTCCTGAAAGAATAATATTTTCTCATTTCTGTATTATCTGCAGCTGCCTAAACTCGCACGCATTTGGTATTATAAAAAAGAAAAGCATTAGATTTACCTCTGTGGGTTACCGCATGAGGGTGGTGAGGGGAGAGGTGAAAACTGCTTCGCGGTGCTTTTCGAAAAATGTCACCGGTGTGACAAGAGCTACCAAAAACAAGTCCAAATGATAGGTATATGGCGGAAAGACAATTTCTGCAGTATAAGTTGAGGGTTGGTTCATAATTTTGAAAAAATTCAGAATGGATACAGATGAACATCACTACCAAAAAAATGATCGAGCCGTTTTTCTTTTCAAAAAATTATATTTTATGAGTCTGCAGATGCCCGATTTAATATGCATTTGGACTAATATAATGTTAAAACGCATCGCTACGATCAATAATTCTTTATGAGTCAAACTAGGTATCGCATTTAATTTTTAATCAAATACGTTACAAGAAAATATCAATTTTAACTTGTTTCTAAACCAGGAGGTACAGTTGGTCGGTGTGTTTTCATGTGGTAAGTATTTATTTTACTTTGACTCGCTATTGAAGTTGAAAATCTGATAGCCTAGGAGCCTGCTCTGATCGGCAGACTTACGGTATTTTAGCGAACTTCATGTTGATGCTAGATATTCTACTACATGCATGTGCAAATGGAAAAAATGCACGTGCAAATGAGAAAAATGCACCTGCAAATGGAAAAAATGCACGTGCAAATGGAAAAACTGCACCTGCAATTGGAAAAAAAACGCACGAGTAAATGGAAAAATACATGTATAAATGGAAAATGTGCACGTGGAATTGGAAAAATGCAAGTGCAAATTGAAAAAGTGCACGTGCAAATGGAAGGAATGCTACATGCCGTAGGTGAAATGGGGATTCACTATTCCCGGCGACCGGCGCCGGTCCCTTTGGACGTGGGCGAAAGTCCAAAAGCGCAAAAAAGTGGGTTCTAAAACATCATTTTAGCAGGTGTGCCTTTTTAATATATATTGTTCTATATGCCTTTTTTATTTAAAAGCACAATGACAGATACCTATTCTGGTTCCTAATGTGTTTTATGAAATTTCAAAAGCTGCAAATTTTATAAAAATTTACGTTAATTTAGCAAATATTAAAATGATATAATTATGTTAATCACATTATTATTATAAATGTAGTTTTTGAATGAAAGGCACCTAAGCGGGTTCAAACATACTGGCAGACGCTATAATGTCTCTCTGTCGTGCTAGTTCAACAGCATCAAACGTGGCTTCTAAAACGTGATCTTAGCAAGTCTGCCGTTTTAATATAGTAAATACCTACAATTTTTACTAAAAAGTTCAGTGGCAGACACTCATTCCGATTCCTGGTGCGTTTTATAAAATCTCAAAAGTTAAACAGTCCTATGAAAATACACGTTATTTTAGCAATGCTACTCCAGGTGTCCCAGAATTTCCTTGACACGTGATATTTTCGTAACGAAAAACGGTTCAAGCAAGAACTGAGTGGTACTTTTGAAGGTACTATAGGGTCTATCATACCATGCATTCAAAACATTTTTTTTTTGTACGTCAACCCCTAAAACTCACCCCCAACTTTTTTTTCAAATACTACCACATAGGTTTTCCTACATAAATGATATCCCCATTTTATTTAAAATCTTGTGGTACCTTTAATTTTATATGCGAACTTATTTTTTCAGTGAAATCGTAAGCATAAGACAAATGAAATGATAATTTGTTTGACCCCTGATATTTTTGTAACAAAAACGGATAAAAAAGAGGGTTTTTCAAGGTTAGTGAATGACCTATCATTCCTTGCTTATGAACCATTTTTTTCTCACTTAGACCCCTGGAATCGACCCCTAGCTTGTTCTTTCAAATTTCAATCTACAATTTTGCCTGGAAAATGAATTCTTTACTTGAATTTAATTATCGTAGTACGTTACTTTTTATGCCCCTACTGCAATTCGTCGTTAATTTTTTTCGTTTAATCCATGAAATCGTAAGCATAAATTAATTAAAACACATGTATGGAAAATATTTTTTTATCATGAATCAACTAATAAAAAAAATGTGACAACAAAACTAAGTGCAAAAACGTGAAAAAGTTTTATGGTTACATCGGGCCACGCCAACCCCGTGTGCAGGGTGTGCCCCGCACACGGGCGTCAAATTTAATGATAAAATGCAGTAGGGGCATAAAAAGTAAGCCACTACGATAACTAAATTCAAGTAAAGAATTTATTTTTCCAGGCAAAATTGTGGATTGAAATTTGAAAGAACTAGCTATGGGTGGATTCCGGGGGTTTAAGTAAGAAAAAAATGATTCATAAGCAAGGAATGATAGGTCATTCACTACCCTTGAAAAACCCACTTACTTTTCTTTTTTATCCGTTTTTGTTACAAAAATATCAGGCGTCAAACAAATTATCATTTCATTTGTCTTATGCTTATGATTTTACGGAAAAAATAAGTTTGCATATAAAATTAAAGGTACCACAAGATTTCAAATAAAATGGGGATATCATTTATGTAGGAAAGCCTATGAGGTGCTATTGAAAAAAAAGTTGGGGGGTGAGTTTTAGGGGTTGATGTACAAAAAAAAAAATGTTTTGAATGCATGGTATGATAGACCCTATAGTACCTTCAAAAGTACCACTCAGTTTTTGCTTGAACCGTATACGAAAATATCACGTGTCAAGGAAATTCTGGGACACCCGGTATAATAATTTTCACTGTCAGAATCAACAGATGCATTATATTTATAACTAAGAAACAGAACTTATATGCAGCAGTGCTCCAAAATATTTGAAACGACGGCATGCAGAAAATGTTATAAATCGGAAATGCTATCATCCAAGAGTGTAGTTAGCATGCGACGCAAAAGCGATGTCATAAAGGTGAATAGATTGAAAAGAGGGAATTCCATTCGTGTTCAAGATAAACAGCTCAACATCCGGTCGATATTAATTTGCCGTTATATTAAAAATAAAATATGAAATTGTGAATAATACCTGCTTGAAATTACGTCCTTTCCTCCGGATTATTTTGCCAAAATCATTCTATACCGGATGTCCCTTAATTTCCTTGACACGTGATATTCTCGTAACAAAACAAAGATCAAACGAAAACTTGAGTAGAATTTCTGAAAGTACTATAGTGTCTATCACACCATGCTTACAACATATTTTTTGTACTTCAACCCTTGAAACTGACCCTCAACTTTTTTTCATATAGCATTCCATAGGTTTTCCTACATAAATGATATCCCTATTTTATTTAAAATCTTGTGATACTTTTGTTGTTATACGCAAACTTATTTTTTTCGTGAAATCATGAGCAGAATATAAATAAGACTTTTTTGACGCAAAAAAAGGAATAAAGGAAAACGGAGTGGCTTTTTAAGGGTACTGAATACATGCTTTCGAAAACAATTGTCTTTATCCTTTTTTATCAGGGAAATATTGCGAATCGAACAAATATTTATTTTATTTATGTTATGCTTATGAAAAAAATGGAGTCAAGTTGATTGACTCAGTATTTCCCACACATAGTGATCATACCATTTTATTATTTCCCATTGCATGAAATCCATTTGCAACCATATCATCGCCCACCCGCCTGCAAAAAAACATCCAACAAACAAACTCTTTCAACCTGTGATGAGAATCAAGGGAACCCTTAAAACCGTTAAAAGTCGAGCAGACAGTGGGCGTGACCAAATCGAAATTGTGAGAACATAACACCTTCTCTTGAAAACCAAATACGTACCCATCTTCTTCTGTTCGCCGGTGTTTCCCCAAACGTGGAAGTCTACGACCTGACCGACGCCTAGGCACGGAGCGGAGCGGCAAGGCCGACGAATTTTTTGGATGGCGTCATGCAGTAAGGTACTGCTATTCTTTTGATTGATTACTGTTGTATTTTGTGATATAGGTGAACACAAAGCAAACTGTTGCAAACTGGTGAGAACCAAGCTTAGACGATATCGCTCATCTCACTTGCCGATGCTAATCTTCTAGCACACGCCTGCACACCGAGCAATTTTAAGAACATGGCACCTTTCCCGAGAAATCAAATACACAGCTATTTGTCGGTACTTTCTCATAATATAAAGTTGCTCTATTTCTTCGCTGGATAAATACAGTAGTGATCGAATGCTCAGTAAGTTGGATACACGATTATTTGAAAACATATAGTGGTTCGTGTTCAGTTTTCATTGCAAATAACTCGGTGGCTATGCAGATAAAGGATAATATCAAAGGTATTCAAAGAGATGAACAGCTTGAGACATGGCCTCCAGAAAACACACTTGTGAATGGTAGGTGACTAAAAGTCGTTGGAGTCGCAGTGGTATTAATGATCTGAAATGCTGGACTTTATAAGTGGGCATTTCCGAAGAGCGGCAGCTTTAAGGTCTTAATAAGTCTTCCATATACTGTATTTAGGTATACCTATACCCTTTTCACTGATGCGCCAAAGCGCCGATGAAGAACTGGAAGACTTATTAATGAACAATGATTATGGTGCATTTGCTAAAATCAGCGTACTTCAATTTCATCTAAATAGATAGTCCATTTTTGCAAAACGATCCTTGTAACCCATGTTAACACAAAATGATCCGACTTTTGATTGTAGTTATGTAATAAACATTAAAAAAGTCTTGGTCTTTGTGTTTATGCTTTCTATATTTTGATTGATTAAGGAATTGAGACAAAAGGTGTAGGTCAGAAGGCAGCTATACAACACGTTAATTATCTAAAAACAGACGGCTAGCCTAAACCCTTATTGCTGAACACCGACCATTTGTCGTCGGCGGAATGGACGGTGTAACAGGTCTCGCAAATATCGAGAGCACGTGAACAGCAGGAATTTTTTGCACACCGTCTTTTCGCTGGATACAAATCGAAAATTTTCGCGATCACACCTACCGGTGTAGGAAGTAAACATTTATCGTATGTACAAGAACCAAAATATAATGGAAAATAAGGTAAGAGTATGAAAAATGTGCAAAAAGTATGAATAATAATATTATGCCGTGTGCGTATTATAGGAAAATCTGAGGAAGGCAGATGAATTCGGGGTGGTTCACACTGAACAGATTTTGGATATGCCGTTGATATCAACTGATATCCTTCACATGGCATGCCGATTTTCCGATGTTTAAAAACATTATATTATCAGTCACATTTTACGAGTTCACAACATGTCTGTTAAGACATTGGGACTACGATCATCATATTAGCAGTCAATGAAAAGTGTTCCGGGGTTTCCCAGCAATCCTATCTGGGACTCCATCCGGTGATCGGTCACGAGCGCGCGCGGTTTGATTTGTACCTGTTTACAAAAAGGGTGTCTTCATCGGCACCGGTCACTTGCGCGCCGAAAGAAAATTAAGCTTGGTTATTCCTAATGACCACATCCCTTTTATTCTTGCGAACTTTCATCTCTTTTTACGACTTGCGGTAGCTTACAGTTATTTCTTACACACCGATAGGTGAGGGGAGTATTGTGATCGCGGAAATTTTCGATTTTGAGATAATATACTTTTTGGGCGTTTTATTATGCTTACATAACGAAAATCCACGTCACTCAATTCCGTCGGACTGTCTGTCTGTCTATCTGTCTGTCTGTTGGCGTTTTTCTAGCCTCGTAATCTCAGCAACCGCTGCATGGATTTTGATGAAACTTGGGCAGCAATATGTTTGTGTGGTCGTAGTAGGTAATTCTGCTATAATTTTGAAAATCGGTGCATGGGCGGCGGTGTAATAGGCAAAAAGCCAAAAAATTCAAATATTCCCCAAACTTCGTTTTTAGGCGTTTTAGGCGTTCCTGATCATTTTCTGTTTTTTTTGTGGGGGTAAAATTTGGGGTGGTTGGGGGGTGGGGGGGTTGTAAAATTGAAAAATTTGTTGTATTCGTAATAGACTGTCCACTGACCTGTGAAGGAAGATCTAGCGTCATAAATAACATTTTTAGGACCTTCTCAGGACATTGCCTTGCTAATTATAGAAACCAGGGGAATTTGTGATGTATACATACGAATATTGTTTTAGATCGTTCTATATCGCGTAACGTGAAGATTATCGAATTGATTTTAATAAAATTTTGGCACAGAATTACTACCGCGGCGAGGTTGGAAAACGCGTATGTTTTGGAAAAATCGTGTCAGTGGCGGCGCAGCAATAATAAAAAAACTAAAAATATAAAAACAGCTCAAACTTCGTTTTTAGGCTTTTTAGGGGTTCCTGATGATTTTCCATTCTTTTTTGGGTGGGGGTTAAATTGGGGCGGTTGGGGGTTGGGGGTTGTAAAACTGAAAAATTTGTTGTATTCATGCTATCCATTGACATTAGGAAGAAATAATTAGCGGCATATTACACTTCTTTAGATCCATCTGAACATTGACTTGCCCATTACAGAATCCAATTTTGTGATGTATACAAACGCGTTTCCTGACCGCTTCGCATCGTGCAGTTGAAGCATGCAGAAAAAACTGTGGCTTCGTAGATCCTAAGGAGGGAGACGCAAGAAACTATTGGCGAGACAACAATAAAATGGTATCATTATTCTGTGTGGGAAGTAGTGAGTCAATCAACTTGACTCCACTTTTTTATTTATTGTCACCGCCAGTGACACAATTTTTGAAACCCATAAACTTTATCCATCTTTACCACAGCCCACGTTATAGGTTTGAAATTTATTTTTTATCTTAGGTAGAGCAGCATTCGGATACAGCTGAAAGGTATTTATAGGGTGGGCCAATAGTGAGTAGACGGAGGATTGTGGGCTTATTAAGAAATATTTTAGAAATCTGGTACTTTACCATGGTAGGAACCCTTGAGAGCTATAACGTAAACATATTTTCACTTAAATTTAGAAGATTATACAGGGCGATTCATATCAAAGTTACATTTTCTTAATGAAACCCCCCTATATATTATTGCATATTTGGATTCCCCTCGGGATTCCCTGATAAATTCTAGTGTGACTTTATGTATCATACATGGAACTTTAAATGAACCGTTTAGGCGCAAATCACCACCATTTTGGTGTAAGTAGGTATCAGAAAAAAATTGAATATCGCAGCGATCATCAAACCTACCAAGCCGTAACTTTGCGGTACGACTAAGCGTGTAATGCGTCACCTAAGGTCCGACGGCTGAATTTAAACTATTTTTGTACTTGGAGAAATCAGTAGATTAATTGAGCAAACTTCAATCACAGATAACTTGATTTTTTCAAATAGGAATGCGCATTTTGGTTTATAGAACCAAATGTCAAATTTGACGATAAGGATATAGGATTCTCAATGTCAATATTTTTTGGTTTTCAATTTATTTCAAATTTTTAGAGAAATCGGTGTTTTCCCACTTTTCCTGAGTGTAAGCAACCTAGCAAGCTATGAAAAATAAACAAAAGTCCGTTAAGATGGAAGGAACCAACTAACTTATAAGAAAGATACAAAAGAATTAGAGCAACGAGGCAAGATTATAAAAATCCCTTAAAACACATCAGCTCTAACCGGATAGATCAGCGCCAAGATATCTAATGCCAATGAAAAGCTGAGGTATGACCTCAGAGTAATGACAGAAGCGTTTGTTCTTCACAGCCTACTAGCTATTGAGGTCTACTAGAGCTTAACAACTTTCCAAAACTATTAAACATTTGGAAAACTTCCAGCGATTTTTGCTCACAGTCTAGCATCTTTAGAATGAAATTTCACATTTGAGGGGATAAAAAAATTATTCATTTCCGTTCCGATAAGTCAAAAGTAAAGATATCTCTGAAGCATTCTGAGCATGTATTGAAATGATTGCGAGACTTTTTTATTACTCCATGTTGTAATTGTATTTATTTCATGTATTTTTCTACAAACTAAATTCTTCTTCTTCTTCCAGTGCCTATCCGGTGCGGATGTTAGCAACCATTCTGGCTATAACAATTTTGTTCGTCGCAGCTCGAAAAAGTCGAAAAACAAACTAAATTATATTTTATAATTCAAACAGACTGCAATTCAGGTTTCATCTTCCGCGATTTTGCTAATAAGTAGAAATACCTACTGAGGAATTTGAAGGGCTCCACTCAGAGGTATCATTACTTTTGACTTACGGAATAACTACTTTTTTATGGCATTAAATGTGAAATTCAGAAGACATAGATATTCTACTGCCAGCAGCAATCGCTGGTAGTTTTCCTTTGATTAACTATTTTTTACTGACCTTGGAAATTGGTTAATAGCTAGTAGGCTGTGAAAAATGAGCATTCTTGTTACCGGTATTGTTTCTGGTTATAGCTAATGTGTTGTAAGGAATTTTCATAATCTTGCCTCGTTACTCTAGTTAGTGTGCATCTTTCGGCCACAGGACACCAGCGCGCCGCGGTCAGATTGGGCCTAATCCCACCGGTAAGAAGCGCGCAAAATTTCGATCACCAGATGAGCCACGGGGCACTAGCGCACCGCGGTCAGATTCGAGTACTGATAATATTCATTTAGAATTAAGTGAAAAAGTTAATTTAAGCCTATATACCCTGAAACGTTGAAAATTTAATTAAACTCAATGTATTTAAATAAAACAGATGTTTTTAATCCAGCGAATTGATTCTTCTTATACATATTAAAGAATTTATTTCTTATAATAATTATAGCTTATACCTTTAACAAAATCAAATCGGGCATTAACTCCATTTTTATACATCTCAATCAAATCGGCAACGTACTTCATGCGCTGTTGATCTTCATATATGTTCGCAATTGCACATCTGTCGCCGATCAAGGCACCCTTTTTGTAAACAGGTAAAAATCAAACCGAGCGCGCTCAAGACGGTGTCGTGCGATTTTCGGTCATTCCGAGATGCGGTCAGTGGGCGATGCGATCACCTTTTTTTTATTACCTAGATCGAGTACGAGATCCGGTCAAAGGATACGGGGGTATATTGTTTTAATTACACCTCAACGAGTTCATACCTGGGCAGATATATTAGTTGCTGTTGTTGTTTGACAAGTGCACAGTTGCATTTGCTTTTGTGAATGCAATTATAATGTCGTGTTGTATAGATACCACAGCAAAAGTCATGGAGAATAAAATTCAAGTTATTTCTACAAGTAAAGGAAAACCTTGTGCAATACATAATGGTTACATGTATCGCGAATATCGGAAAAGTAAAGATATCGTTACATGGGTTTGTCTCAAAGAAAGAAGTCGTTGTTGTCGTGGCAGAATGAAAACTAAAGATAGCTTTCCAATTAAACTTGGAAGCAGTAAAACGAAAAAAGAAAAATGTTCGTCTAGATCACAGAATCGACAGAAATATTACCAAGTAGGAGCGAGACAGAAATGTCATAAGTTAAAACAGAAAATCTAGCATGTAGTACTTGTGCATTTTAGAAAACTAAAAAAAACTAACCCTGCAATAAATGCAGAGTGGGATTTCTTTATTCCTTGGTATAAAATGCTGAAATTGACATTAATTTCTCTTTCAATTCATCGATAAATAGTACAAGGATTACAATAGGGATTTATACAATTTTTCGTCAACCGCATCTCCCACTGCCTCCGCTTATATAATAAAGACACCTGCAACCTAGGACCGCAAGTCCCACTGATTTCAGTTTGACCGGATCTCCCACGACCGTAAGTCCCATAGCTTCCTCATGACCGATCACCCATCTTTCTACTAAGTTAGTTGGTTTCTTCCATCGTAACGAGCTTTTGTTTACTTTCATGGCCTACTAGGTTGCTTACATGTAGGAAAATTAAAAAACATCGATTTGACACAAAAACCGAAATAAAATGAAAACTAAAAAAGATTGATTTTGAGAATCCTATATCGTTAGAAACATAATCAAACTTGACATTTGATTATATAAACAAAAATAGGCATTCCCATTTGAAAAAATCAAGTTCTGTGAATGAAGTTTCCTTAATCAATCTACTGATTTCTCCAAGTACAAAAAGACTTCAAATTTAGCCGTCCGATCAAAGGTGACGTATTTCATGCTTAGTCGTACCGCACAGTTAATGCCTTCCAAGTTTTATAATCGCT
>CATOUR010000520.1:0-53469 GCA_951848785.1 Callosobruchus maculatus
ACAGTCCACACACAATGATGGCAAATTAACAATCTGCGCATTTCACCTCTAGTGAGTACACAGACATGGTGCTAATTTATGGAGAAACAAGAAGCGTTTCTTCACGCGGCAACGTCTCATGTAACGCAAGACTGGCAGCGAGATTGTACTCTGAAAGATACCCAAACCGCAGGCGAACGATCCATGAGATTATTCTTCGCACTGTCAATTCCTACCGAGAAGGCAGAAATCCTGGCCGGAAGGGTTCCGAGGGAAGACCCCGTAGTACTCAAGTGGATGAAGTTGTATTAGAGCAAGTGACGGAGGACCCATCAACTTCAGTACGTTTAATCGAACGACGTACTAGCGTATCTAAATCGCAGGCGCAACTTATTATGAAGAGATATGAATACCACCCGTGCCACATCCAAAGAGTTCAAACGCTATTAAGCAGTGATTATGCTACACGTATTTCGTTTTGTCGGACAATGCTGGAGAAGCATCAGGAAGACCCTAATTTTTTCGACAGGATTTTGTGGAGCGACGAGTCGGCCTGTAAAAGAGATGGGTATCTTAACTTGCATAATATCCACAGCTGGCAGTTGGAAAATCCCCATGAAATAAGAGAGGACCGTTCACAGCATTAGTTTATGGTAAATCTTTGGACGGAGATCCACAACGGATGCATCATTGGCCCATTCGAACTCCCTGCGACCCTCAATGCAGAAATATACCTGGATTTTTTGCAACATCATCTACCCATTCTTTTGGAGGATGTGCCTCTTGAGTCAAGAAGAAGGATGTGGTCACAGCAGGATGGATGCCCTGCGCACTATGGTCGTGCAGTAAGGGCTTATCTTGTTGAAAGCTTCGCTAACAGATTGATTGGCCGGCAAGGACCAGTTTCTTGGCCCTCACGCTCTCCAGACCTGAACCCTATGAATTTTTTTACTGGGCATGTTCAAAAGATAAAGTGTATGGAAAACCAATTCGATCAGCCGATGAATTGCGACAACGAATCCATCAAGCAGCAGGCGAAATTGCTGATCTAGATTTGAGAAGTTTTAAGGGACAATTTTTAAGAAGTTGCAGGTTGTGTATAAGAGTGGGTGGTAAACATTTTGAAAATCTGTTACAGTGACTAAAAATAAATGGAAATAAAGAACCAGTTTTATGTTGTATTTATTATTTTGATGCCTACAACGAATTAAAAAGGACAATGTATCTAGGCGTTTTAGACGTAGAAGTATTACGACTTCTATGTCAAAACTTAGAGCTATTCGATTTTTAGTAAAAAGAACCTATAAATGTTATACTATTTTTGAAAGAGCATTAAGTAGGTTGGTTTTCAAGAGCATTTGCTGATTCAGTCTGGTTCATTCGTTGTCACAGTAATCAGTTAAACCTTGGTTAAGGTTTTCGCATTAACACAAAATCTAAGAATTCGGTCGTTTTTTTAACATACCGTGATATTTTTCAATGAAGTCAATACCCTATCGTCTCAAACAACTATTAATAGTAGCCCGAGAAAAAAAAGATCATAAGTCCGCAAATCCTTATAGCCATAACAGGCAACAAAAGGAGCAAAAGTAGGAATTTTTTGAAAAACCTTAAAAGTGGCAATATCTCGAAAACTAGAAGACTTTTACTAAGGTCATGTCGATGTTTTCTGATTGATCTAAAGCCAATCTACCTTCCATGTCACTCTGGCGTGTTATTTCTGGGACACCCTGTATATACACATATATAAACACAACATATACATATACTGCAGGGTGTTAGGTTCTTTAGGTAACCTGCTCAAACTTCTTTTCTCTTAAGAGTTCTTCTACGTAGGTTGCTACCTGAACCCAGGACTCCTCACATCTGAGCATCTCTGACATGAGGCCTTCTGGAGTCAATGTTACACCTAGTTCCATTTGCAATCGTTCCCTCCTGGGGCCCCACCTTTCACATTCGAAGAAAGTGTGCCTGGCATCGTCCTCACCTGAGCAATAGCTACACATTGCTGAGTTACGTCTATTGATTCTGTATAGGTAGGCGTTGAATAGTCCGGGTCCTGTCAGGAACTGAGATAGGTAGTAGTTTATCTCTCCATGTTTCCTGTTGAACCATGGTTCTATTAGAGGGACAAGGGTATGAGTCCACTCAGCCACGTCTCTTTGTTGATCCCAGCGCTCCTGCCATATTTCCAACGTGATGGATCGCACCTGCATGTTGCTGATTACCTCTCCGCGTTTTCGCTTGTGGTATAGCATCTTCCTCTCCATAGCTAACAGGTCAATTGGAGGGATACCTGCCACTACGAGTACTGCATTTTCGGACACTGTGCGATAGGTGCATGCCACTCTAAGAGCAGCTGTTCTCTGAACCGAGGATAGGCACTTTCTGTACTTCTCTGTCTTCAAGGCATCAGCCCGGATCTCCGCACCGTAGAGCATAATCGAGTGAGCAACGCTCATAAGCGTGCGTCTTTTACTCGGCTTGGGTCCCGCGATGTTGGGCATCAGTCTAGATAGACATGCTGCCTTACGAGAGGCGGTGCTAATGTGCTCAAAGTGTGTCAGTTTAGCATCAACGACTTGCCCAAGATACCTGACAGTGCATTTGGCTTCCACAGTGGTATCGTTTAGGGAGACCCAGAGGGGTTCAGAAAATTTTCTCTGCCTCGTTAGAACCACTATTTCTGTTTTGCTAACGGCTAGTTGCAGTCCGTGTATTTTAAGCCATTCGCGTACTTGCGACACTACAAACTCCACCCTATCCCTTGCTTCTGCTGGATCTCTGGCTCGAATAACCGCAGCGATATCGTCCGCATATCTTATTAACTTGGCCCACTCTGAAATCTCCATTCTCAGAATACCATCGTACATAACATTCCAGAGGTCTGGGCCAAGCACTGAACCCTGCGCAACTCCAGCATTCACTTTTTTTGTTTGAGGACCTACTGCGGTATGATAAACCATCTCTCTGTTATCGAGATAATCAGTTATTATCCTTAGCAGATAATTGGGTACTCTGAAGTGATCTTGCAGTGCCGTTAGGATATCATCCCACCTTGCAGAGTTAAAGGCATTTTTCATATCCAAGGTGACCAGTATGCAGGAGTCACGTGTTCTGTGGTTCCCTCTCCAGGCTGAGTTTGTGTAGCTTACTACCTCTTCTATTGCGCCAATCGTGGAGTGACCTGGCCTAAAACCATGCTGATTATTAAAAAGCCCACCGGCCTCCGTTACAGCTGTTCTTAATCGACACCTGATGAGCTTGTCCAGCAGCTTTCCTGCTTCATCCAACATGCACAGAGGTCTGAACGATGATGGAGTAACAGGTGGTCCTTTTCCTTTATCTAGTAATACCAGCCTTTGGATTTTCCATCTCTTTGGAAAAACACCATTTAGCAAACATGCGTTATATACATGCAATAGTATGGTGGGATACTCTTTTGCAAACAACTTGATTATTTCAACCGGTATTGCGTCTTGCCCGGGAGCTTTACGGGACTTCAATGACTCAGTTGCAGATTCCAGCTCTTGAAGAGTGAACAGAGGAATAGCACCTTCCACGGTTCCTACACGTTTTGCTTTTAAAGGGTGTGTTGGAAAGAGGGTGTTTACGATATCTTCCATGGAAGATGGGTCGCCAGGAGCAACTGGTATCTGTTTTCCTAACCGTTGCATCACAATTTTAAAACCAAGGCCCCACTGATCTTCATCTATTTGCTTACACAAACCCAGCCAGCACTGCCTTTTGCTCGATCGGATTTCTCTCCTAAGCTTTTTCTTTGCCAACTTATAATGTTCCCTTGCATTGTTGGCATCGTTCCGTCCTCTAGAACGTTGTGCGATTCGTCTGAGCTTAAGCGCCTCCTTGCGCAAGGCATCGATTGTAGCTGTTCACCAGTATACTGGTGGCCTATTAGCTATCCTCTTTCGCTTAGGCATCGCGGTGTCGCAGCAAGTTGTTATGTGTTGGATGAGCTGTGCCACGAGGTGCTCCACTGCCTATCTTGATGGTTCTGTCGGGCCCGATAGGTTATATAAGGAAGATGGATTGCTGAACCTTCTCATGAACTTTTCATGATTCAACTTGGATACCATCCAGCCAGAAATCGTTTCAGGGGTCGTCAGTTGTCGGTTAGCGCATGGTGATACTTCAATACAGAATTTAATATACTGATGATCACTCCCTGTGAAGTCTTCCAGTACTTGCCAGTATCCTATACGTGCTGCTAAGGCATCGGTTGACAAGGTGATGTCGATTATTGTTTGTCTGTACCCACTTCGACGGAAGGTGGTTGACGCACCAGTGTTTATGACTGTCAGATTCAATCTGGCCGCCATCTGAACCACTGCTGTTCCTCTAGGACAATAACTGTCCATTCCCCAGTCTGGTGCCTTCGCATTTAGGTCTCCCGCAATTACCACTTCTCCATCCATGTCCCTGATAGCGTCTTCAAGGCATTCCATCTTCCTGAAGAAGACATCCATTCCTTCATTAGGTGACAGATAGCAACTGATGAAGATAATATTGTCCATACGGACCCAGACGAAACCATCCCCGTTGCCAGTTTTTGATATCTGAACCTTCTCTGAGTTCCTTACCCATATCGCCGCGGTACCTGTCCGATCAGAGAACCAATTTGTGCCGTTCGAATTTTTGTACTGTTCTGAGATAATCAAAACATCTGCCTCATGCTCATATGTCATTTGTACTAACAGATCTTGTGCTAGCCTAGACCTCCCTAAATTACCTTGTAAAATGGTCGCTATACTGACGCTGATGGAACCAACAGGGTGCTGGTGTCGCGGGAATACGTAACAGGACTAGGATGGTGTTCCTTCATCGCTCCTCGGGTCGTTGTGGCTTTACGTGCGCCATCCACTAACCTTCTAAAGTGCGGACACTTAGTGGAATCGATTCTGTGCCCACTTTGATTGCACTTAGAGCAATGGGGTTGGTTTGTGCATTCCTTTGCTTTGTGTCCCTTCTGGCAACAGTTAAGGCAACAGTCCGAGGCATCGACTCCAGTACATTTTTGCGTTGCATGACCAATGTCTAGACACCGAAGGCATCTTTGGACCCTTATCTTTTCTCTTACACGACATGAGATAAGTGCGATCCTAACACTGGCCAGCTGAATCAACAAATCCGCCACTGGTTTAGATGCAGTGACTGTGGCTGATTGATTCCCATTCTTAGTGGGTCTTAGATCTCCCACTGTGAGAGATCCTTCAGTATTTGGACCAACCGATCATTGTAACGCATGTGCGACCTCTTCTTTGCTTGTAACTGCATCGATGTCCGTAACAATAAGAGTTTTCTGCCCGGATCTAATAACAACTTCCGAATCGGCGACTTGTTTTTTAATGGCTTCTCCCAAAGCTTCGGCCTGCCCCTTTCCTTCAATGTTTAACAAAAGGTCTCCTGCCTTAGTTTTCCGCAGATTTTTGATGGATACACCCATTTTATCAACTTCAATATTTTCCTTCACTGCCTTTAAGAGATCAGCATAGCCACGGGTTCCCGCTTTAACTATGATATTTTCACGTTGCGGCCGTGATCCACCGCGCACTGATCCTCTACGTCTTTCTTGCCTTTTCTTCGTAGGTTGGAAGTAGTCTACATTCTCACAGCGGCCATGCATAACAAACTCCGTTATCTTCCTGACGTACAGCCTATCCAGCTCTGGTGGTGTTACCAGAACTAGTTTTTGAGGCATAGTTGTTAAAACTTGATCCCGTAGACTGACTAAAAGGTTAAAGGTGCCCTCCATGTCATTCACACCTCCTTCGTCAATGTTGGACGGTAAAATGTACACTGCTGTACGATCTTCCTCAGCGTCCTTGTTACGACTCGTTCTAGTTTCATCAATTATGTACTCTATTTTTCCCTCTACACAACCATCAGCAACAATGTCTTGGATTTCTGGGAACATCTCTAAGGCACCTCGCACAATACTCTTGTCATATCTCTGTCTGGGGTCCAGAAACAGAATAATATTGTGCTTCTGCGAACTCTTGAAAGGGTTTTCTTCCACCTCCTTTACCGTTCTGAATGCCACTTCCGGCCACTGCCTGTCCAAGATCTGCCCAATTTCTCCGAAGGTCGTCCCTTTATCTGTTACGTCGTAAATCTCTTGCAAATCCTTTTTATCCCTTTTCAATTCTTCCCACTTTTTTTCGTCAATTGGCATTGTTTGCACCGCCACGTCTCTTTGATCCACAGACTCTGTTTGAGTCTCGACGCATGTTCCTTGGCTCACCTTTATCCTGGCGGCCTTCGTTGCTTGGGACGGTATATCACATGCTTCAAATTTTCTATTTATGGCCAAAATCTGACGTGCCATATCGCTGATTGCCCTCTTTATCTCCGTCTTGGTATTTGGGATACCTTTTACGGTAGCCTGAGCCTCTTTAGCAACGTTCTGTAGCTTCTTCAACATATTTTTTAGCTCACACCATCCAGTTTCTGCCTCATCTTCCTCCTCCGGTCGTCTACGTTTAGAGCTGCTGCTATTTCCACTTCCAGTCGAGCTGACTGAACCTCTTCGTGATCCAGGGGGGGATCTACCCAGCGAACTGCGTCTCGCGAAAGGATCACCCACCCCCAACTACTCATAGCCCGAAGCTCCAAATGTCGCTGAACTGTCTTTATAAGTTGTGCCTCTCTCTGTGTGTGACTCACCATCACTAAGTAGTGCTTTTCTTCCAGATGTTTCAATCTGGTCTCCCGCCGTTACATTCGCATCTTGTTTTGTTTTGGTATCCATATTTCATCCCACGAGTAGCAAGGGTATACACGGTCCACCGCCGCAGAGCCCCGCTTGCGGCAGCAAGGCTATATTCCCCACCGGGTCGCCTAGTCCGGTGGGCATCGCTTGCGACACACATTATCCCCTGTGCCATGCAGCCCCTGGGCGCGATGGTGCTACACACCGAGCTTGGGGGAGATTTTTACTAGGGTTTACTCCCCACGACAACAACACAGAACAAGAACGCATTACAAAACACGTAAAGGATGGGTAAGTTCGGGTGAGGAAAGGTTGTGATAGGATTTCTAGGTAATTAGGAAGAAAATAGGTACCGAAGAGGCAGCCGGGAGTTTGCTTTCCCAACCAGCAGGAACACACGGGTCTCCACCTCACCGACGCCAACTCAACGCCGTGCGCGCGTAGCCGGCGCCGACACGGCAGGAACCCATGCGATCTCCGAAGGCCGCGAATCTCTTTGGTTCCACATGATCCGCGGGCAACTATTTGTTATTCATTGCCGTCTCAGAGCGGGGGAACTTATGCTCTGGGGGTCCCTATCAGCCATCGGGACGCGTCAGGTAGATCGTGGACAAACCTCCGACGTAACCTTCTCCACAGGATTTGGGCTGAGCCAGGTCCTGCCTCCTGTGGGAAAAGCTACGCCGCTGGAGTAGTAGTAGTAGTAGTAGTAGTAGTAGTAGTAGTAGTAGTAGTAGTAGTAGTAGTAGTAGTAGTAGTAGTAGTAGTAGTAGTGGCGGGGTCGACTCGCGTTGGCCACCCTTTGGAAGTTTATTTCCTTTGAGTGGCGAATAAGAGTCGTCGAGTGTCTGCCTACTCGCGTCATATACAGGGGGGGTATATGCGGCACCGCTGTGCGCGAGATATAGGATCCAGCACAATAAAAGAAAAATGTTTCCTTTATCTTGCGTCCAAATGGCACTCCAGCGATGGCGAGCTGATGCTGGGAATGATGGACCCTGTACAGGAAAAGAAAAAAGGGCCTGCCATTCCCACTACCGGCGCTCAACACCCAGCAGTGTAACGATCCCGGTTTCCCTGCTGACCCAAGATCCCACCCTATCCCCTGCAAAGCTATGCCGTCGGAGATCACACATGAAGAGATCTCTGGTAGGTTCAACCATGGCGGACAGGTTTGCAGTGCTTCCCCAACCCTCCCACCAAATACCTCCCCCTATCCCAAACCCTCTACGATGCAGTGACGACGACCATGGCTACGAAATGGACGACGAATTGGCTGTCAACCTGGAACCAGTGGACCCTGCGCCAGTCCTCTGGCACATAGCGTAACCACGACCCGCACCTCAGCGACTACAGTAGGGCGAAGCTGCGGAACGTCGTGCGGATTCGTGGCCGCGGGGCTTGCCTTAACTGGCCGGCCCGCGAGGAGACAACCTCTATAAATAACCGACAGCGAAGTCGTTAAAACCTTTGAGGCACCTGGGCCACCTCACCGTAGTAAGTCCCTTCTCCCCGGAACGGGCGCCACCCCGGAGGAGCGACGCTGATATTCGTCCCATACTCGTGGGTACTAAATGGAAAATTTAAACCTAAAACTTGAAAAAACAGTAAGGAAAGATGAGAAGCAAGAAGATGTTGCAACACTGAGCGGGAAACAAGGAAACGCTGGAGGTGAATCGTCAAGCTACGGATGGATCGACGTTACAGATCCATTTGCAAGACGAAGCTCACTGTCCAGATCACCACCGGGCTCTAGAAGAGGGTCAGTAAGTTCTGTCGGCAGTGCCAGTAGTACGGGCACCAAGAGAAGAAGAACCGAGAGGGAGGATGAGAACCAGCAGCAGGAGCTGCTCAATTTCAAATCTATGTTGAAGAGATTGGAACAACTGGCAAAGGAGGCATAAGCCACGGTCAAGTGTATCCCAAACACGAAGACAGAAATAAAAAGTCTATTAACCAAATAGCTCAGCATATCCTTGAAATGACCAGAAAGTGCAGCGAGTGGGACACCTATCCACCGAAAGCCACAACTGCTCCTCAAGGCCAGTCAGTAGCCACGCAAACAGATAGTGTGGAAAGCAACTGCGCGGAAACACGAACAGTGCCGATCTCAGAAAGGAAAAGAGAGGAGGAGGAGAAAGAAAGAGAACTAATCGAAGACATTAAAAAGGTTCTAAATGAGGGGGAACATTTTGAGGATCTGACAAGCCTTTTAGACAAACCATGGCCAGAAGGTGCTTTCAGCGCGTCAAAACTTAGGGAAGGTAACCCATTTGGCGGTGGAAAAAAGAAAAATATGGCTATTATGCTCGACCCAAAGACCAAGGGAGATAAAGGTATTATTAAGGATGCCATGGATATGCTTCCTGAGATCAGAGAAATGATCGAGGAAGGATGCACGGAAGGAGCGCTGGAATATATAGTAAGTGAAACCAGGACAAGCCGCAAGAAGGAGGGGGAAATGGAAAGTAAATTTACGTACATTTTACCTCTCAGTATTGACGAGGTAGGTGTGAATGATGTGCGTGACACGTACAATATACTCACAGCATTAAGGGATAAACTTAAAGAAAATGGATCCAGAAGCATCGGACTTGTAACACCAGAAGGATTGGACCGAACATATGTTCGCAGAATCCTGGAGTTTGTCATGTACAGACATGGAATAGAGGTGGAGTACTTTATCCCACGAAACCACAAACAAGCGGATAGAGGAATACCATCTGCCCAGAAAGAAAAGGCTGCGCAACGAACCAGTGTAATAGTCAAGGCAGGAGGCAAAAACTATGCTGAACTCCTCAAGACAGTGAAGGATAATGTGGATATCGACAAAATTGGTGTAAAAATCAGTAACCTCAGAAAGACTGCTAATGGTGACTTGCTCCTCGGTCTTGAAGAGAAAACAATGGCGCAGGCTTTGACAAATGCGCTCAAAGACCATATAGATGGTAGTGAGGTCGTTGTGAAAGGAGGAGAGAAAACTCTGCATATCACAGACATCGACGCCACAACCACCCAACATGATATAATGTCTGCACTGCACAAAGCCATTGGATCAAACAAGTGCCAGATAAATGTTGGCGACCTTAGGCCCACAAGAAACGGAAACTACGCAGTCACTGTGACTGCTCCAAGATCCGAATCTGAGACACTGATTAAAATGGGAAAGGTGAGAATCGGATTGGTACACTGCCGAATAAGAGAAAGAGTCCCTGTAGTAAGATGCCTAAGGTGCTTGGACATCGGGCACCATACAAGCAAATGCGCGGGACCAGATCTCTCAGACCACTGTTTTAACTGCGGTCAGAAAGGCCATAAGGCAAAGGAATGCCAAAATCCCACGTTTTGTACGAAATGTAAGGTTCAAGGCCACAGGGTGGACTCCATTAGGTGCCCACACTTCAGGAAGGTCGTCCATCAATTCAAAGGCGGTGGACCTAACCGGAAAATGTAATCAAAATCCGGGTCCTACAAATCAACACCCAGAGAAGACGGGCAAGCCACGATGCCGCGTTCGCAATTGCTGCTGAAAAGGACATAGATTTACTAATAGCCTTAGAACCAAACAGAAATCTTGTGACAAACAGCAAATGGTGTATATATAGAAGAACAGATGTAGCTATCCTCTTCAGAACGAAACAATGCCGTGTTACGAACCTGATAACAAAAGACGGGTATCTGGTGGTACATACACCATCCTTCCGTATACACTGTTGTTACTCCTCCCCAAATATCCCTCTTCAAGAGTTCAAGAGGTATTTAGATGAGCTAATGTATGACGCTATATCTGCTGGTGGAGAATACATTATCCTAGGAGACCTTAACGTAAAGACCCCCCAATGGGGTGCACCTACTGCAGATAAAAGAGGTCTGTACCTTACTGAGTGGATTGCGGAATCAGACCTTGTTGTCCACAATACAGGTAACAAACCTACATTCAGCAGAGGGCTAACCCAATCACATATTGATGTCACCATATCTACATCGAACCTCGCTAAGGACATCGCTAAATGGGAAGTGCTGGACGAAGAATCGCTTAGCGGTCACCACTTTATATACTTCGAAGTTGGCAAAAAAGATAAACTGCCTCGAAATCCCTGGGAAATTCGCCCTGAAATCAACTGGGAGGAATTCAGGCTACTTTTGGAATGGAAGGCTAAAATACATCAGGAGTGCGATAGCGTAACTTTAACAGGCATAATAAAGGAGTCATATAAAGATAGCCACCCGAAAACAAAAACTCGAATTCCACAGAAAATGCCATACTGGTGATGTGAGGACATACTAAGTAAACGCAAGGATTGTCTGCGAGCAAGAAGAATTCTGACAAGAACCAGCAGAAGGAAGACAACCTCAGAAGTTTTGATTTCCGAAGCAAGAGAATCCTACAAGAGAGCTAAAAAGACCTTACAGACTGCGATAGCCAAAAAAAAGAAAGAACACTGGAAAATCCTATGCAGTGAGCTAGATCAAGATATCTGGGGCCAAGGATACAGAATAGCCATGAAAAAACTAAATATGTTTTGTCCTTACGAACTAGACGTGGATAGGAAGAAGGTAATAGCTAGAGAGTTATTTCCCGTAGCACCCTACACACTGAGCGATTTCACCAAGGCAGATAATGTACCGTTATTCACACAACAGGAGCTGGAAAATGCGATAGGGAAGATGAAACGCGGGAAAGCGCCAGGGCTGGATGGTCTACCACCTGAGGCCATCATTGAAGCCGCTAAGGCTTGTCCAATGTGGATACTAGGTGCTATGAACAAAATACTAAGCCAGCAGGCGCTCCCTATAAGCTGGAAGCAGTCCAAGCTCATTTTGGTCCCCAAAACATCTGGACAAGACATAGCACCTAAATTCAGACCAATATGTCTGTTAAACAGCATGTGCAAGCTCTACGAAACCTTAGTTCGGCAAAGACTGGAAAACGAACTTGAGCTAAATGGACCTCTAGCAACCAACCAGTTTGGCTTTAGGCGTGGACGTTCGACGCTTCAGGCTATCCAAAAAGCATTAGAGCTAACTGCTGGCAGCAGAAGAGAAACCTGGTCTATGCTGATAACAATCGATGTGAAAAATGCCTTTAATACTGCTAGATGGGAATTAATCATACAGGAACTTGAGCGCAGACGTAGCGCGCAATACATCGTCAATATAGTAATAGACTATTTCAGAGAAAGAAAGATACTCATTGAGGCAGCTGACTCCATGGATGTGTTTATGGGTGTACCTCAACGCTCCGTCCTGGGCCCAACTCTATGGAACATACTATATGATGGTGTATTGAAGCTAGAGCTACCTGAAGGAGCCTCAACCGTAGGTTTTGCAGATGACTTAGCATTGGTAGTAACTGCTAGAAGCGAATCAGAATTAATTGAACGCACAGAGGTTTCACTAGATCTAATCGAACAGTGGATGAAGGACCACGCTCTAGAGCTTGCACCGGAAAAGACAGAGGCTGTAGTCGTCAGAGGCTCAAGGAAAAAGCAGGACAGCATGGCCTTTAGGTTTCGGGATGCACACATCAAGCCCGCCAAATACGTCAAGTACCTGGGCATAATAGTGGATGAGGAAAAGACTTTTGGGCAACACATAAAGAGAGTAGTCAATAAAGCAGAGCAGACAGTTACGAAACTGGCAAGAATTCTGCCTAATATCGGCGGTCCAAAGAGCTCAAAACGGTTGCTACTGTATAACGTGGTACAGTCAATCGTAACTTATGGCGCACCTATTTGGCACACAGCACTAAGAAAAGACAAATACAAGAGCATGCTTATACGCCTACAACGAAAGATGCTCCTCAGGGTTGTTTGTGGATATAGGACCATATCAGCGAAGGCTCTGCAAGTGATCGGCGGTATCGTGCCTATAGACCTACTGATTGCTGAAAGGTCAAGGTTGTATGACAGACCAGACGGAAATACTGATGCTGCGAAGCAAGCAGAGAGGCAAATAACCTTGGAGAAGTGGCAAGCGGATTGGAACTCGACCGCGTCGGTTGCCCAGTGGACTAAGCAGCTCATCCCGAACATACAGCCGTGGATCGATTGCAAACATAGAGAAGTCGACTACCATCTGACACAGTTCTTATCGGGGCACGGGTCATTCAAACACTTCACCAAAAAGATCGGTAAGAGCAGTGACGACAAATGCTTCTACTGTGGAATCATGGACGATGCACAGCACACCATATTCAAATGCGCGAGGTGGTCACACACCAGGAAGGAAACATCTTTGAAGCTCGGCATAGACATTGAATCTCTTGTACCCGATGAGCTAATCACACTAATGATAGATGACAAGGCAGCATGGATCACAGTCCAGAAACTAGTTGCGGTTATTATGGCAAATAAAGAAAAAGACGAACGTAGGCACCAGGGTCAACAGTGACAGTAACTCTGAGAGTTTTAGTTACACGTACGGGTGGCTGAGTGTGTTGTGTGTGCGGGTGGGTGTGTGTGTGTACATGTGCGTATAAATGTGTGTACATATAGGTATCTGTATATATAATGACGTGGGGACCAAGGACGACGAAGCAGTACAAAAACCCGAACTCCTAATCTCCACTGCGGTGGAGGAGGGGAGACGTAGGGCGTAAGAAGAACTCGAAAGAAGAAGGAAGAAAAGACAGCCCCCTCCTGAAGATATGTCTACGCGATGGTCCCAGTGTTAGGGGCGGTTCAGGGGGAGCCTCTTCCCAGGTCGCGGCCTGGGTACGTTCCCCAGTAAAAAAAAAAGAAAAAAAAGAGTAGTAGTAGTAGTAGTAGTAGTACTTTTTTTTTTTGGGGACTTAGCCGGTGCACGCACCAAATCAGTGGCCCCCAGCGAACCGCCCTTAACCTGGAACCGTCGTTGAGACATAACTTCAAGCTAGGGCTGTCTTTTCTTCTCTCTTCCGTCTCAGTTCTTCATCTCTTCGTGCTCTACGTCTCCCTTCCTCTGCTAGAGATTAGGAGTTCGAGCTTCTAATAGCGTCTTCTGATGTTCTCTCTTCTTTTTCTTTAGCTGTCATCACGTCCCTCACGAACTTCTGAACTATTCCCCATGATCTTCTGTTTGTCATCATTGTGGTTGTCATGTTGTTCTCTGTTAGGTCGTGACCCAGGCTTATCTTGAGCTGATGCCTCTGTTGTTTCCACCTGATGCACTCGAAAAGCGTGTGTGCGGCTGTGTCCTCTTTTCGGCAGTATATACAATCAGAGTCAGACGATTTCCCTATTCTTTTGGTGTACACTCGAAAAGAACCATGTCCCGTCATAGCCTGTGTTAGGTGGTAGTCCAGACGTCTGTGTTTGCAGGAGATCCATTTTCCAATATCCGGTATAAGCTTCTTGGTCCACTGTGCCACATCTTCCGTGCTGTCCCACTCATCCTGCCAGAAACTAATAGTGAGGTCGCGCTCTTCCCTTTTGGCCTTTGATGTCTGTCCATCATTTCTTCTATAGACCCTTTCTCTCTCTTCCGCTAGTAGTTCGATGGGCGCAACCCCTGTAATGACATGTAGAGCCTTGTAGGATACCGTTTTATATGCGCTGGCTATCCTTAGTAGCATTTTCCTTTGGATCTTCGCGAACATGCTTCTATACCTTTTTGTTTTCATGATGTTATGCCAGATCGGCGCATACAGAAGAGATGAGAGCACGACGCTATTTATGACCTCTCTTTTGTTACTGGTGGGTCCTCCGATATTAGGCATGATCCTGGCCAGCGATCCTGCCTTTTCATCTGCTTTTCTCGCCGTTTCCCTAATGTGATGGCGGAAGGTGCCTCCTTCTTCCAAGTGGATTCCCAGGTACTTTATAGTTTTCTTAGGCCGCACAGCGATTCCCTTACAGTGGAACACGATATCTTCCTTTTTCCTGCCACCTTTGATAATGACCGCATCTGTTTTCTGGGGAGCTACTTCCAGAGAATGATTAGATATCCATTCGTCTATGCTGTTTAGGGCTAGGTCAGCTGCAAGCTTCAGGGAATTTATGTCTGGCGCAGTAACTACTACTGCCAGATCATCTGCAAATGCCACGGAACTCACGCCCTCAGGCCAATTTATCTGAAGCACTCCGTCGTAGACCAGATTCCATAGATCGGGCCCGATGGCGGAACCCTGCGGTACGCCAGCTGTGATGTCCAGAACTTTGTTTCTCGTGATTTGGAGCGTGCGCTTGCTGAGACAGTCACCTATGATGTTACGGAGATATAATGATATACCTCTCTTTTCTAGCGCATTCATGATTTCCCGCCAGGGCAGCGTGTTGAATGCGTTCTTCACGTCCACTGTAATGAGGACGCCCCACTTCTTCCTACTATGCTTAATGGTTTCCAATACCTTCTCGACTGCCATGAGCGTACTCCTACCTTGTCTGAATCCATATTGGTGCTCTGACAGACCTCCCTTTTCTTCGATTTCCGTTTGAAGTCTGGTACGTATCAGTATCTCATACAGCTTGCTGATCGTCCAGAGAAGGCATATAGGTCTATACTTGCCTCCTCCTTTGGGAATCAGTATGAGCTTCGCTCGTTTCCAGGGTTCTGGAAACCTTTGAGACTGTAGCAGATCGTTCAGCATTGTCAAAATCCAGTGTGGCGCCAGTTTAACCACTTCTTTTACTGCCTCCGGGGGTATGCCGTCAAGCCCAGGTGATTTGCCTACCTTAAGCTTACTTGCTGCCTGCTCCAATTCCTCCTGGGTAAAATTCAACACGTTGGCTACCCTATGCCTAGTATAGGCCACAGCTGCATGGGTGGGAAATAACTCTTCTGCGATCTCTCTCTTCCTTTCGGCAGGAATGCTGTACGGCTCGAAAAAACGAAAGGTCTTCATCGCTATCCGATAACCGTTCCCCCAAACATCGTCGTTTATATTCTCGCATAGCTCCTTCCAACACTTACTCTTGGAGTCCCTAATCAGTTGTTTGAGTTTGCGCTTCTCTCGTTTATACGATCGACTCACTTCGTTCATCTCTTCCACTGAATGGCGTTGTACGTGTTTTGCAAATCTTGTGATGGTTCTCCGCAGCTTGTGGCATTCCCTTCTCTGCAGAGCGATATCGTTATTCCACCAGTATGGTACTTCGTTGCCTTTAGTCAGGACCTCTGTGCTAGTTCTATATGTTGTATTAATGATCGTGCTGAAATTTTCTACGGTGTCGTCTATCACCATGCCTTCTTGACTCTCGAGTTTCTGCAACAACGTTTGTCTGAACTTTTCCCAGTTGCATGTTTTTGTTGTCATCCATGCCCGTGTTATACTGTTCGAGGGTTGACCAACGACTTCAAAGTATATATAATTATGTTCTGTCAGGCTGTCTTCATCAAGGACACTCCAGTTTCGTATATTTGCAGCGATTTTCTGCGTTGAGCAGGTGACGTCGATATAGGACTCAGAGCACCCTCGCGTGAATGTAGGACTATTTCCAACATTGTGCACCACCATATTTGCAGCTGCTAAATATTCGCAGAAACAAATCCCTCTTCTGTCTGTTATCGGAGAGCCCCATTCTATGCTTTTTGCATTTATATCACCCATAAGGATGCATTCACGTCTGGAGTGGATGATTTTGGTAATTATTTGGTCTACAATGGCTTCAA
Organism: Callosobruchus maculatus; assembly: GCA_951848785.1. Classification (NCBI taxonomy): domain Eukaryota; kingdom Metazoa; phylum Arthropoda; class Insecta; order Coleoptera; family Chrysomelidae; genus Callosobruchus; species Callosobruchus maculatus. The sequence goes on from CATOUR010000520.1 coordinate 16,301, forward strand.
ACTCCGTAAATGGGATATTTGGAGATAGATAGCAGCAGTAGATACTGAAATTTTCAAGATGGAGACTCAGGAACCCGTCAAAGCGTTCTACCCTCTTAACTACTAGCCTGCTATTTCTGAAGTGACATCATTTCTCTTATCGGAGATCCATCTCGGATCTTTTATAGTGGTACGATTAGGTTCCCCTACTACCAGAAGGTCGATATCATGCTCTGTTGATGTTGCGAAGGCTACGTCATGAGCGGCTCTTTCTCTGCCTAGGTTCGCTTGCAGTACCTTAACGGTCCCCCTGGGGTGACTGGCATTGGCTGTTGTAGATGTTACTGGCATTACTAATTTGGATGTCTATTTCTATGATCGTACAACAGCCTCCTGTATGCGGGGCATTTCGTACTGTTGTTCCTATGGCCATCCCTTCCGCATGAAAGGCAGAACTCTTTAGTTGTATTTGGGCAGTCTTTCACCATGTGTCCCTTGGCACCGCATTTAAAACAGTTATCTGTTCTGTCAGGACCCGTGCACTTAGCTTGTGTATGGCCAAACTCTTTGCACCTGTAGCATCTACTAAGGTTGACTCTTTCATAGACTCCACAATTTACTAGCCCTATTTTAATGGTTCTAGCTGCCAGTAAGAGATTTGCGACTTCCGCCTCCGCTTCAACGGTGAAATTTTTTGTTTCTCCATATGCTGTTCGTGCTGATTTCACCGCGAATGCTTCTTCCTCAGCTTTTGTTGCTCCTTTAATAGCATCAGAAACTTCTTCCAGTGTTGTGATACCATCCGCTCCCATTATATGAAGTATTTTACTTCTGCCACCTGATGTAGCCCTTACGTTTATACCCTCGATTCCCTTGCTGATTGTTTCCTTCAGCTGAGTAGCTTTTGTCCGACCTCCCTCAGTTTTTATGATTAGGTCTCCCTCTTTAGACCTTCTTATCGCCTTGATGCCATCTGTGTGTGGTTCCACCTTCCCTTTCACATCCTTTAGGAGGTCAGCGTATTGTCTGCCGTTTGCTTTGACTATGACAGTACCCAAGTCTGCGGTTCTCTGTCTACTTTTTTGTCTTTCAGGTGCTTTCCTAGTGTCTGTAATGCTGCCTTGGTACCTTGGAGGAATTATCAGCTTTACCTTCATGCTTACGGACCTAAAAACAAACTCTGCCATCTTACGCATATATCGCAGATCCAGGCCTTCTGAGACAGCCAAGCAAATCCTATTTCTATTCTCGCTCATCATTTTTCCTCTGCACTGCAGGAGCATGGTGTATATCGCCTCCATGTCATTTACGCCGTTTTTGTCTATATTACATGGCATCAGAAAAATGTACGTAGACCTTTCTTTCTTGCTTCCACTCCTACTGGAAGCAGTTTTTACGTCGTTCACAACATAATCCACTTGTCCCTCTACAAGTCCTTCGCTTGTCAGTTCCGCAATTTCAGGAAAGGTGTCCGTTACTAGCTTGACCAGCCCCTTCTCCCCTTTGTCTTGTGGATCTAGTAGTATCCCTAAATCAGATGAAGATGCAATCTTCACCGGATTGCCACGCTCCAGACCAACAACTTGGTATGCCTTATCTGGCCATTGCAGGTCTATTACCTGGCTTAGGTCATGGAAGTCCTTTCCCTCCGAAAGTACTTTCTCAACTTCATTCAAATTTTCGTCCCTATCCCCTATCCCCCTTGCATCTAATGCAATATCTACTTGTACACCTATGCTACATGTGTCCTTTCTAGCTGGACTCACCTGCTCTGCTGTCTTATGAACGGATTTGAATGTGTACCCTGTGCTGTCTAATTCCACTGCCTGTTTATGGATCTTCAAAATACCATTTTTGATGTCCGCTTTTGTATTTGGGATTTCCAAGATTAGTCTTTTCAGATCGCTTGCCGTTTCCCTTACAATCCTGATGCAATCACCTATCACCTGTTCTGCACTTTTTTCATCCCCAGCAGACGCGCCTTCATTGGGGGATCCCTCCCTTCTCCTTTTAAGCATCGGCTGATTTGGTGTCTGCAACTTTTTTACCTGTTGCCTCTCAGCGAAGCCCTTAATGCTTGGCAAGGAGCCTGTTCTCGCACGATGGGGTGGTGTACGCTGCAACATGGTGCTCTTCTTGAATGCCCCTTCCTCACTCGCGTCGCCTTTGCCCCAACTCACCAAACTTTCATTTTTGTCCATTTTGTCCATTACGTCACTGTTCCCATAACTACTCTAACTTATACTATATCTTAGCTAAGGTCCTTAATCACTAACAACAACACCGGCGGCGGCGCCGCAAAACACCGACGTTGAGACTCGATTAGCTAATGTAAACAAAGTTTGTTTACACGCGCTATCTCAGAAACGAACCGTGCGATTTGCACCAAATTTGGTACACATACGCGACACAACTATATATGTTCGTGTACGAGAATTTAAAGAATTTTTAGGTTCTTTAACACCAGAGTTATTAGCACTTTCACCGGAAAAACGGCTTAACCAGAGCATAACTTCCGAACGAATAGTGCGATTTTGTCGACGATGGTACTGTTCAATTTGCCATCACCAACTGCACGTCTCTGCAAAGTTTCACTGCCCTGCTTCCACCACGACGGAAATTCCGTTTCCAACCACGTGTTCGCGACAGCCGGGAAATACACGTCCGATCGCCTTGCTTGCTCGACTGCCACTGCTCAAGTAGTAGTACTAGTAGTAGTAGTAATTTATTTGTGCATTACATAAAAATGTTCACGTCAGTACGTAAATATAAAAGTAAAAGTAAAGTATGTACATTATATGTAATAACATCTACAAAGTGCTAATGTAGAAAACGACGGCATATCGCACAGTACCTTAAGAGAGTCTCGGTTACTCGAGTTCGCTCCCGCGCGGCAGGCATGCCATTAAGAGAGTCACGGTTACTCCCGCCGTTTCCCGTCGGTCTATCCGGAACGAGGTGTCCGAAAGGGACAGTAGCAGGTCGATCCGGTGACTCGGGCCTACGCCGAGGTGATCAACCGCGGCATATCTCACAGGTAGGCGTCGGGATGTGGCGACCCCATCGCCCAGATGATTGTTTACAACAATTGTCTGCAATCAGCCAGCCCTCCATGGTGAATGACCAAGATCGGGTAACCAACCCCGGTGGCGGGAATCACCATGTGAGGGACGGAAAAGACAGCGTCTGACCCGGAGCGGGCGGCTGTCAAGGGGTGGACCGGACTCCTTAAGCCGTAGAGAAGGCAACCGGTCTAGGGAGGCGGACCCGAACAAGGAGGCAAGGGGTGGACTGGGCTCCATAGCTGAGACGAAGGCAACCAGTCTAGGGAGGAGAACCCGAACAAAGCACACTGATGAAATATGCAGAGCAACCAGGAGGGAAAAACTGTTACGGAGCAGGGGCGCGGAACCCCAGTTCCGGTCGGTAAGGGTGGTGAGAGAGCGGGCCCCCCCCCGACCGTTAGCCAGCGACCGCAATAAATGGCCTCAACCGGTGGATAACCAGGCTGGAGGAGCGCCACGAACTACTGGGTATGCTTGGGAAAATGTAAGTGATCCTTTTGCCAGGAGGAGCTCCTTGAGTAAAACGCCACCACAGGGCAGAGAAAGGACGCATTCTGCTCCATGTCTGGACGAGTCTGTGAAACAGGCAGCCAAAAGAGCGAGAGAAGAGACTCCTCCCCAGTGTAAATCGATAAAGGGACAGAGCGACTTGGACCAGTTCAGTATGCTGTTGCGCAGATTGAATGGGTACGCAAACGATTTAGAGACTGCGATCAGGGGTACGCCAAACACCAAGAAAGAAATTAAATTGGCTATCAAGGGTCTCAAGCAAGTGACTGGACTGCTGGGTGAAAGATGGGAGGAGGTAGATAAGTTCACCTATCACGAGAAAACGAAGACAGGTGCTACGAATGATGCGGCGACGCAAACGGAAGGATGCCCACTAGAAGGGATAGGTGCATTAAAGAGAGACGCAGGGGTCCAGGCTGACACAACAGGTGAGGCTCGGGAAATAGAAAATGCAATCCACAGTGCAAAATCATTTAATGAGGTAGCGTGCCTTTTGGACAGAGAGTGGCCCAACGAACTGTTTGAAACAACGAAGATCATAGGAGGAGGGCTATCTAAAGTAAAGGAACAGTGGGACATTTCCATAGTGGTGGATCCTGCTGACATGGGCGAAAAAGGGGCTCTAAAGGTGGTAAAGGAACGGTATCCCTGCATCTCCTCTCTACTAAATGGCAAACTTGAGGAGGGAGTCATTGAAAGCGTTCGTGTTTCGACAAGGACGATCACTAGTAAAGGGGAAGAGCTTGAAAGCTGTAGACATATAGGTCTTGTGCCTTACGCGGTCGACGAGAAAGGAGTCAATGACATGGAGAAACTGTACACGGTTTTAGCAACGCTCAAAGAGATAACTGAGCGTGAGGGACGGAAACAAATAGCGATTGTGACCCCGGATAGTTTAGACATATCATATACCAGGAAAATCTTGGAATGCATATTTAGGGGATCGAATATCGATGTATATTACATTATAAAAGGGAGCGTACAGGAAATGAGTACCAATGGACCGCAATTACACGCTAAGCCGAGGAAGCCACAAAAAAAGCCGTCGAGGAGAGAGTAGTGGTTAAAGCCAGAGGAAAAACATTTGCGGAACTCCTCAAGTCTGTGAAGGAGAGTGTCGACATTAGAAAGGTCGGGGTGAAGGTGACAGGTTTAAGAAAAATCGGTGACGCAGATCTAATGTTGACAGTGGAGGGAGCTGGCAGCGGGAACATTCTGAAAACTGAGATATCTGCAAACGTTAGAAATACCGAGGTAAATACTAGAAGGCCTGAAGCTACTTTTTTCATATATGGCATGGAACCGACGGCCACGGTAGACGAGATAGCAGCAGATCTACAGGTTGCGACCGGGGAAGATGTTTCGCAGCTGAAAATTGCACCGCCTAAGGAAGGAAGATATGGTAACTTGTATACCACAGTTACCATGCACAGAGCACCCGCGCGCAGACTGATAGCAGAAGGCAGGGTCCAGATAGGACTTTTGAGCTGTGAAGTAAGGGAACGAGTAGCTGTACCTAGGTGTTATAGGTGCTGGGACTTTGGTCACAGGGCACGGGACTGCAACCAGGAGCAGATGCCCGAGATATGTATCAACTGCGGTGAGCAAGGACACCGTGCGAGAGACTGTAAGAACGTCTCCTATTGCACCAAATGTCGCAAGAGGGGACATAGAGCGGACCAAACAAGGTGTCCGCATTTCAGGGACCTGGTATTCAAGAGACAGTCAAAGTAAGCAAGCACCCATTAAAACAGCTATGAGACTTCTCCAGGTGAATGCAATGAGATCAAGGAACAGTCATGATGCAGCGTATGCCGTAGCACTGGAAAAGGGAGTTGATATGATAGTCTGTAGTGAACCAAACAGAAAACTCATAAGGGGGAGTAGGTGGATCAAGGACAAGAGGGAAGACGTGGCCGTCATATTTCTGAACAAGAACGTGGGAGTCGTTAGAGTCAGGAGCGAAGAAGGCTATGTGTGCATCTACCTCAAAAACTTCTGTATTTTTTGCTGCTATAGCTCGCCAAATGTGCCCAAAGATATATTCGAAAAGCAAATAGATACTATTATGCTGGAAAGCAAGAACGTGGCTCTGGAGTCTGTAATACTGGGAGATCTCAATGTGAAATCACCGCAGTGGGGCGCCCCAGTGGCGGACTCAAGAGGTAATTACTTCACCGAGTGGTTGGCGACGTTGGACATGATAGTTTTAAATACAGGTGTAACGCCCACATTTGCCCGAGGGGACTGCCACTCGTATATAGACGTAACATGCTCTACCCAGAAAATAGCTATGCGCATAAAGAACTGGCAGGTGCTGGACGAGGAGTCACTTAGCGATCATCGATTTATATACTTTGAGATAGACACAGATAGAAGAAGTAAAACGAAACGGGAGCGAATGAAAGCAAGAACCGACTGGGCTATTTTTGAGGACACATTAATGTTGAGGACGGAGGGAACAACCATGGAAGATGACCTAACCGAAGTAGAATCCTGTACGACGGTGATACAAGAGGCATATAAAAACAGCCAAATGACCATGGACAGAATGCCTCTTGTGCCATACTGGTGGACCCAAGACATTGAACAACAGAGGAAAAGGTGCAACACTGCAAGACGAGTGATGACTAGGGGAAATAGGCGGAATTCTTCGGATAGGGAGGAGAACAAACGAAGATACAGAGAGGCCAGATCCAATCTCAGAGTCCTCATAAACGCTTCTAAGGAATCTCACTGGAAAAAGCTCTGTGAAGGTCTTGAAACAGACATATGGGGTGATGAATATCGTCTAGCTACAAGAGCACTGATGACCCAAACTGCCTACGATCTCCCAATAGAGAGAAGAAAGGAAATAGCAACAGCGCTATTTCCTCAGAGATCCGACAAGACCATTGGTAAGGAAGTGTGTAGCGAGGTCGAGCCTTTCACAAGGGAGGAGTTAGAAGAGGCAGAAAAGACCATTAAAACTGGAAGAGCACCAGGTCTGGACGGAATTCCCCCAGAAGCAGTCAAAGAAGCGATTCGGGTGGCACCAGAATGGATACTCAAAGTCATGAACAAGCTATTGCTTGCCCAAGACTTTCCCGGACAATGGAAGACGGCAAAGCTGGTTTTGATCCTTAAGGGAGGGAAAGATCCAGAGGACCCGTCGGCTTTTAGACCAATATGCCTGCTTAACACTCTAAGTAAACTCTTTGGAGCACTAGTTATGAGGAGGTTATTAGAGGAGCTTGAACGAACAGGAGGGCTAGCTCCACATCAGTTTGGTTTTAGAAAGGGACACTCGACAATCCAGGCCATAGAAATAGCCATGAGTAAAAAAGAGCAGGCACGCGAACGATGGTGCGTCTTGATAACATCAGATGTCAAGAATGCATTCAATACAGCAAGTTGGGGACTGATTACAACAGAAATGCGTAGAAGAGGTATAGCGCAATATCTCATAAATACTATAGAGGAATACTTCAAAAACAGAAAAATCGAGGTATCCAAAGGGGTCAATTTGGAGGTAACGGCGGGGGTCCCGCAGGGCTCTGTTCTTGGGCCTATTCTCTGGAACATACTCTATGACGGCGTTCTGAGGTTGGAGCTTCCTAGGGGAGCGGACACCATTGGTTTTGCTGATGATCTTGCACTGATAGTGGCAGCAGACGACGAGGAGGAGCTAGTCTTCCGTGCCAATGAGTCCCTCAGAAAAATCGATAGGTGGCTACATAGAAATTCCCTAAAACTTGCCCCAGAAAAAACTGAGGCAGTAGTCCTAAAGGGTCCCCGGAAACGAACTACTAGAAGAAGGGTGCGGTTTATTCTTAGGGACGTTGAAATAGAACCTAAGAAAGCAGTTAAGTATCTGGGAGTCACACTTGACGAAGGTGGTACCTTCAGAGAACACATTGACGAAACGGTTAGAAAGGCAGAAGATAGGGCATCATCGTTAGCAAAAATTATGCCCAACATGGGGGGTCCTAGGGGTGGTAGGAGGCAACTGTTGTGCGGTGTGGTGCACTCAATACTGCTGTACGGTGCCCCCATCTGGCACAAAGCGCTAAATCGGAGGATTCACCGGGAAAAAATGGAGAGGGTGCAACGCAAAATGGCATTAAGAGCAATCAGTGCGTATAGAACGGTTTCAACCAAGGCAGCTCAGGTTATTGCGCGGATTGTACCCATACATTTGTTGGCGCACTGGTCCGAAGAGAAGCCAGGATTAAAACCCTACAAGCCTGGCAAAAGGAGTGGGACGAGAACCAATCGGTGGGACAATGGACAAAAACTCTCATTCCGGACATAGAGCCGTGGGTGAGATGTGAACATCGGGAAGTAGACTATTTTTTGACGCAGGCGTTGTCAGGGCATGGCAGCTTCGGGAGCTACCTAAAGCGCATAGGAAAATCCAACACCGATATATGCATGTACTGCTCGGATAGGGACACGGTGGAGCATACAATATTCAGATGTGTAAGATGGGAGGCCGAAAGAGAGATCTGCACGAGGAGCGTAGGGACACTGCTGTCACCAAGTAATATCATCACCGTTATGTGCCACAGTACACAGCACTGGCAATACGTACAAAGATTTATTGCAAAGATTATGGCTGTCAAGGAAAAAGACGAAACATCACTTACGAGTTCCTGAACTCCTAATCCCCGGTAGCCGGGGGACGGGAGAGTAGGGTACTCTGGAAACTCGAGATATTGGGGAAAATAGAAGAGGATGAAGCATAGAAGACCATCCTGCCGATATGTCTTAATCGACGGTTCCGGAGTGCAGGGTATTTCGCATGACCCACTCGCTCCGGGCTGCGGCCCGGCGACGGTCCATGGAAAAAAAAAGTAGTAGTAGTAGTACTAGTAGTAGTAGTAATTTATTTGTGCATTACATAAAAATGTTCACGTCAGTACGTAAATATAAAAGTAAAAGTAAAGTATGTACATTATATGTAATAACATCTACAAAGTGCTAATGTAGAAAACGACACACAATTTAACATATGTCACAAACAAACACATGTAAAGTTAGAGTAGGTACATAATTAGTTAGGTTATTATTAACAACAATGAATGTTGCAGATCACATATAATTTATTTATTTTGATTTATTTATTTATCAGTACTAGCCATACAAATACAGTAATATTTCCCTAACCTATAATATGAATACATTGATACGTTACTGCATTTTTTCCTTGGATTGAGCAACATCTTCGAAATCATCTAACAAATATTCTTCGAAAGAATAAAATGCTTTGGATTGGAGGTAAGCTTTAATTTTTTGATTGAAATGTAAACTGTCAAGAGATTTCAGGTTATCAGGCAAAACACTATAAAACTTGATGCAGTAGTAGTTGATGCTGTTCTTTGACTTATGCGGCCTCAATTGATTTTGACAAAATTTGTCTCTGTTCCTGGTTTCATAGCTATGTACTTCTGAATGCCTAAGAAATTGCTGCATGTTATTTTTTGTATAACGCAGACATTCCAGGATGACTATACAAGAAAGTGTAAGTATTTTAAAGTCCTTGAAAGCATTTTTACAGCAGGCTTCATAAGATAGACCTGCCAGTATCCGAATACAACGTCGTTGCAGAGAGAATATAGTTTTCATATGGCTAGAATGGCCTCAGTTTATTATGGAGTATTGAACAAAGGTGTGAAAATTACCGTAATAAGCAGTTAACAGTAATGACTGGCTGGTGACATATGCTAAATTTCTGATCAGGTAAATATTTTCTGATAAAATTTTAGACAACTCAATCACATGTTTTTTCCCAGGTGAGGGCATGATCTAGATGGACGCCTAAAAACTTTTCAGGTGCATTAGCTTGTTCGGAATGTTTTGAGTTGAAGTTGAGCTGTTGAATTTTCATTTCGTTTAGACATAAAGAATTAGCTAAACACCATGTTTTTACTTCCAAATGTTTCTGATAAGCATAGATATTCATTTCGTCATCTGAATCAAATTGATTTAGCTGAGTGGTATCATCTGCAAAAAAGTAAAAGTTCAGAGTCTTTGCTACAATTGAGGTTTTGAATCAATTTTTTTTTTTTTGTCATAAATCGAGAGATCATATATAAGTTTTATAACAAAACCGTTTTTGTTTTCTTTTTTTTTTCGCAATAATTCAAACGTTATATCAAAATAAAAATGGGTTTTTGAACCGAGTACCGAAAACACGCCGACGGCTCCCGAACCCGTGTGACGTAATGATGGCGGTTAAGATGCTCCTTTGACCAACGACATCCTACATCGATACTAGATTCTAGATTCCCAGCCAAACGTGAAAATACTTGCTAGTAACTAGTGTATATTTGTTGCAATATAGCCGATGAATGAACTTTGCAGCTCAGGGACGACCTCTACGATCGAAATAAATATCTTTTTGAATGTTTGAAATCAGATTACAGATTCCAGTAAGTAAGTACCTAATCAAATACGTCTTATTGAAACTATCTGGTGCATGTTCGGCTAGCCTAGTGGTTAGAGTATTGGCTAATGGATCCGTTGGTCTGAGTTCAAAGCTCAGCCCTGTCCAATTTTTTCTTATTTTTTTTATCAAATAATTCATTCATGTGCTTTTTTGCACTTGTTATGTACATCTTTTTCTACAATCAACATAAATATGTTTTTGGAACAAATTCTATCAGACCTATTACTTGCACTGCATAGTGCAAAAACTAAGTACAGGACGCGGTGGACAATTAAAAAAATCAGTTCAAATGGTGTTTGTCCGTCAATATCAACCGCCAATATTTTTTTTAAATATAATAGTTGGTTGATAAAACAAAATCCATTCATTTTTTAAGTTTTTAATATAAACATAAAGTAAGTCTAACTCGTAATCACAACAGTCTTCTGTTTATCACTTGGTATCTTTATTTATTTAACTTTGAGCAATGAAGCTTAATAATTAAATTTTCATAAAAATTTAACAAATAAAAAATATAAAAATGCAATGCAAACAAACAAAACTTATTTTTCTATGAGTTTCAATGTTATAATTATCTTCTTGACCAAAACTTAAAATAATTATTTTATTATTTAATATTATTATTGATAATAAATACTTATATGATAAATAAACTATAAGTATAATTATTTTACATAAGAGCTAGCACTTCAAGTAAACAAAAATAAAACTATATTTTTTAGTCTCGAACATAGAAAAAAGTATAAAGTATCTAGGAATATATTTAGACCTCACACTTACGTTGGGATGTACATATTAATAATTTATTAAAACAAATTGGATTCATTTCATATAAGATGAAATTACTAACAAATATTTTAACAGAAAAGCATCTACGTACAGTAAAGATAATTATAACATTGAAACTCATAAGAAGAATAAGTTTTGTTTGTTTGCATTGCGTTTATATATTTTTGTTTGTTAAATTTTTATGAAAATTTAATTACTAAGCTTCGTTGCTCAAAGTTAAATAAATAAAAATACCAAGTGATAAACAGAAGACCGTTGTGATTACGAGTTTTATTTTATGTTTATATTAAAAACTTAAAAAATGAAATGGATTTTGTTTTATTAACCAACTATTACATTAAAAAAAATATTGGCGGTTGATATTGACGGACAAACACCATTTTGAACTGATTTTTTGAATTGTCCACCGCGTCCTGTACTTAGTTTTTGCACAATGCAGTGCAAGTAATATGTCTGATAGAATTTGTTTCAAAAACATATTCATGTTGATCGTAGAAAAAAATGTACATAACGAGTGCAAAAAGCACATGAATGAATTATTTGATAAAAAAAAATAAAAAAAAATTGGGACAGGCTGAGCTTTGAATCCAGACCAACGGATCCATTAGCCAATACTCTAACCACTAGGCCAGCCGAACATGCACCAGATAGTTTCAATAAGACGTATTTGATTAGGTACTTACTTACTGGAATCTGTAATCTGATTTCAAACATTCAAAAAGATATTTATTTCGATCGTAGAGGTCGTCCTGAGCTGCAAACTTCATTCATCGGCTATATTGCAACAAATATACACTAGTTACTAGCAAGTATTTTCACGTTTGGCTGGGAATCTAGAATCTAGTATCGATGTAGGATGTCGTTGGTCAAAGGAGCATCTTAACCGCCATCATTACGTCACACGGGTTCGGGAGCCATCGGCGTGTTTTCGGTACTCGATTCAAAAACCCCATTTTTATTTTGATATAACTTTTGAATTATTGCAAAAAAAAAGAAAACAAAAAACGGTTTTGTTATAAAACTTATATGTGATCTTTCGATTTTATCAGCAAAAAAATATATTTTTTTCTTTATTCAAAACCTCAATTTCCTAAATCATTTATATAGATTAAAAATAATGCTGGACCTAGTACTGAACCTTGAGGTATTCCGTACTGAACCAGTTCTTTAGTAGATTTATGATCGTCCAATTGAGACATACTGATATCTGTTTTCTAGGTAGCTTTGCATGAGTGACACTGGTGGATTCAAAACCATATAGTTCCATTTTCCGTAAGAGTAGTTTATGAGATAAGCAGTCGAAGGCTTTCGTGAAGTCATAGAATACAGCATATGTCGATCTATTTTTTTCAAACCCATTACGTACTGTGTAAGATTAGTTATGGCTGAAGATGTTGATTTATTGGTACAGAAACCATGCTGACCAAGCTGAAAAGAGTTTATTTTTCTCAAAAAATGTAGATATTTGTTTATTCAAGACAGACTCAAACATTTTTGCAACTACTGGTATCAAAGCAATTGGTCTATAATTTGACATTTCGTCTTGACATCCTTTCTAATGTATAGGTAATCACTTTAGCTATTTTGAAGGCATTCGAAAATTTACTAAAGGCAATACATTGATTTATTAGCTTCGTAAGTGGAAATAAAATGCAAGCTTAAGCTTAGGTTTAAGGAAAGCCGACGTGAAACCACAGAAAGACATCGGTGGTACAATTCTGGCTTAGCCCCCAATCCAAGCTCACCGTAAAGCCTAATTCAGATGCACACGAAATCCGACGATACGACCGGTACTAAACTGTTCCTATTGATTGAAATATTCAAAACTATGTCAAATTGAAATATTTCAACCAATAGAAACAGTTTCGTACCACCGTATCGTCGGATATCGTGTGCATCTGAATTAAACTTTAGCCGAAGCTTAACCCGAGCTTACCGGTGGTTTAAATGCAAATGACATGATGTCTCAAGCAGGAACCTTCAAATTGCGTGTCACCCTCGTGTCACTTCCTGCTTACTTTATTAGGGTATACTTAAAATATTTATGTCTAGTTTAACAAAGAGAGGAAATAAAAAAACAAAGACAGAAACTGCCGTTGCCCGAACTTGGCACAAAGTGTCACAGTGACAAACCAGAATAGGTTAATAGACTGGATTGGTCTGACGTCATACATTAGGCTGACAGCTTGATTGTTTCCAAACAATAAATTTTTCCAGGCAATTTTGTATAGGCGAACTTTTTGATTAAATCTTTCTGTACGTATGATTCATTCTAAGTGTTTGGACTCTTTTCTTCACCTAAAGAAGATGCAGACTTTACATTGATGTATTCAGTCATGACCACAATTTATTAATTTTGTACATTTTAAGACGTTTTATAGGTTATGTCAAAACCTGTTAGTGCTAAAAATATATTTTATATTGTTATTTTGTGAATTAATTCAGTTTTTTCAATATTTTTTGCAGAAAGGGTGATGTGCTTTGTACCAGACTGTAAGCATTACAGTAAAAGGAAGACGGTGTTCTTTCTTTTGCTTTCAAAAGACCACAAACATCTACTCTGAATTTGTGATGAAACAGGTGGGTGTAACTATTGGCGGAAGCAAAATAACCAACTTAAGATTTGCTGACGACACAACCCTTATTGCTGCTTCTCAGGAAGAACTAGTAGCTCTATCAAATATCTTAGAACAACACAGTCCAGCAATATGGTCTTCGTATTAACTACAACAAGACCAAGGTCATGATCGTAAATAGAGAGCACGATAATCATCGAGAAATAAAGTCAGTAGGCTGTGGTGAAAAGCTACCAAAATGGCGCTGGTTCTCTATATTTTCTCTATATTTAAAAAGGCAGATCAAGCTCGCATAGATCCTTTTGAAATGTGGACGTGGAAGAGAATGCTGAGAGTCCCTTACACCGCCCATGGAACTAACGTGTTCATACTGGATGAGCTCGGTAACCCAAAGAGACTATCATCCATTGTGTCGACAAGAATTCTTACATTCTTCGGACATATTCACATATGCGATAATATGGAGAAACTTGTAGTTCAGGGTCATGCCTCGAGTGGGCGGCGCCGTGGCCGCTTCCCTACATGCTGGGTGGATACGACGGAACATTTGCTGGATATGAGTATCAAGAGCGTCACTGAACTGACAGTAAATCGTAAACGATGGCGAGCTGCAGTTTTCACAACTATAGGTAATATTCGTGTCGGCAATACTCTATCACCGACTTAACACATTTTACGAGTTCACAACATGTCTGTTGAGATATTGTGACTATGATGATGATTCCTCACACCTTCAGGTGAGCAATCACTGAGTCCGCGAATCGTACGCCTTAAGTAGACGAAGGGGTTCAAGGATGACTGCATTCTGGCGGATAATATGTGCACCGCCGCATGACATGCTGAGATTTTGCGCAGTACAAAGAGGGATCCAATGATCCAATGATTATAACCAGCAAACTTTCAGTGTAATCTGGCCAGAGCTTACAACTTTTTCAAAAAATCTAGCAATGTGGAATTTGATTAAACAGTATGGTGGAGAACAAACAACTTCGAATCCCACATTATCCACTCATAATTCAGAAAACTTCAACGTTTGGTTATCGTAGCAATACTTCAGCAACTTTAGCTATAAATTACCTGTCTAGCTTAATTAAGGATGCTCTTGAAAATCACTGCTTTGTATTTGCCGAATTCCATGACCTCACAAAGGCCTTTGATTGTGTTCACACAACATTTTTCTTAAAAAACTAAAAACCTATGGATTCAGTAAAAGTAGTATATTGTTGATAGATTCGTACCTATCAAACCGAAAGCAATATATCACTTATAATGGTTGTTTATCCAAGACTGCTACAATTGAACACGGAGTACTGTAAGGTAGTGTATTAGGACCTATTCTGTTCTTAATATACATAAACGACTTGCCTGCCTGTACTACTGCTAAATCCATCCTTTATGCATATGACACCACATCGATTAGTACGAGCCAAAGTTATGACATATAGCTAAAACAAGTAGAGAGTAATCGATTGGAATTACACGATGGTTTATTAGAAATAAATTGACAATGAATCCTAATAGAACACAAACCGCAATACTGTATTTTGAACTGGGGTCATTCCCCACAACTATCCATGATATTTGCAGTCCAGCGGCGATGCATTAGGAATATTGCCAGTTTACATTATCGTGACTATTGTAAATATTCTTTCATTAACCTGAGAATTTCAACGATTCCATGTATATACATGCTGGAGTGTTTAGTGTTTATAAAACATAACTTAAACCAGTACCCTACGCACAATAGTGTACATACTCACGATACACATAACAAGAATAGCGCTAGTGACTCCATATAAGTCGCCTACAGAAAACCAGAAATGGATCAAATTATTATGGTATCGTTTTTATAATATCCTTCCAGAGTGCATACAGAAGTTAGATGCATCAAATTTTGAGAGAACAATAAAGTCGTACATGATAAAAAGGGCATTTTATACTTTTGTTGAGTATTTAAATAACGGATTCACAGATATGTCAGAATGAATTATATATTTTTTGCTCTATTTACCTTCAATTAACACTTACAGTATTTTCTGTACTCAGATTGCTCGTCCCCTGTGTTACTGTACATGTTTGTTACTTTACTTTTACTTGTTATTTACTGTTTTTTGTTTATTTATTTTTTTGACTTGTGCAAACATTTATTTATGTATATAGCATCAATAAATTATACAATACTAGACTAACTACTCGCACCAAAACAATCACTGCTAGCAAGAGTGCATGTGATAATATGAATGAAGGTATATCAGATGATATTAAAGCGTTCATATCGACTATTGTCAATGAACAAACCTCAATACTGATAAAGGAAATTCAAAACCTAAAAACAGAAGTTGATGAATTAAAAAGTAAACTGATGGAGGCAAATATCAAACTGAATAATGCACAATCTGAACGTACTATTGACAATGTATGGGCCAGATGGTGTCCCCTCCGGAGGCCATCAAGGTGGTAGCATCTACAGCACCACAGCTGCTATCAGGTCTATTCAACCACCTTCTGAGTACGCAAACCCATCGAGGTAGAATCCCAAGGAGACGCTATAAGGTTCAATTCCGCATAAAAAAAAATGTAGCAGGAGGCGTGGCCTAATTGTGATAACAATATGGACGCCTCGCCAGAGCCGGATCAGTTTCTTATGTAAATAATTTTGAAAAATCATTACAATGATGATTTAAATATGAAGTACTGGGTTGATTTTTCAATCTAATGCGAAATTCATAGTTAGTATATGAAAAAAAACAAGCTTTGTAGAGACGACATGCATCATCAATTGAATAATACAACTGTATTATTGCTGCGATTTGTTACACTTTATTGAGATAAAGATTACAAATGCGGTCCTGTACATTGTTATTTTTTTGCATACATACCTATGAAATGTAATTCCAGTTGATTCCTTCTTATCCATGCCACCTGTGCTGGAACAACTGCGATAGGCACATGAAACCATTATTTCCTTTATGAAATAACTAGAATTTCACTCAAAAATAACTAACAATCTCGCTATAAACACTCAAAAAAAGCAAATACAGAATTATCAAAGAAACGTCAGCTGTTTGACGTAAATGTGGATCAATATGGCCGACCTGCACCTGCTTTCAGCCACGTTATGGCGCCTCCATGGGATTCTACCTCGATGACGCAAACCGTACCAAAGGCGTGGAAAAGGGCCGACGTGGTATTGCTTAGCAAGATCGGAAAACCGCCAGATCTTTCCTCTTCATACAGGCCAATTTGCCTGCTAGATACCATCGGAAAGCTGTACGAAATCCTGATAAGGCAGAGGCTCGAGAAAGAGATCGAAAAGGCAGGAGGACTCTGGCCATGCCAATTCGGTTTTCGCTCGGGGAGGTCCACCATCGATGCCCTGGAAACGGTAACGAAGATTGCCGAAGATACCAAGAAGAAATGGTGTGCGTTGGTGACGCTGGATGTCCGCAATGCTTTTAATACAGCCTCGTGGAGTATGATTATGGAGGAACTAGGAAAGCTGAAGATTTCAAAATAGGAATCTTATAAGCAGTTACCTAGACTCCAGATCAATTTGCATTGCCGGAACCGAAATCTCTATGACAACAGGGGTGCCTCAAGGATCTGCTCTAGGGCCGTTACTCTGGAATATCCTGTATGATGGGGTGCTGAAGCTTTCGCTGCCCAGCGGCGTAAAGACGGTAGCATACGCCGACGATCTGGTACTTGTTATCGTGGCAAAAGAACAGGCAGAGCTGGTTCATAAAGCCAATGCATCGCTGTGCAAGATTGACAGATGGATGTGCGATCACAGGCTTGAGTTGGCTCCTGAGAAAATAGAGGCAGTTATAATGCGCGGCCAAGGAGCAAGAGAGCTAACGTGGTCTTCCAACTAAAGGGAGTGCAGGTCACACCAAGCAAGTCCATAGTGTACCTCGGAGTCACACTGGATAACGAGAGGTGTTACGGAGAACACCTTAAACGAGTAGTGACAAAGGCTGAGAAGAAGGCGGCAATACTTTCGCGACTGATGCCAAATGTAGGAGGGCCCAGTAGCAACAAAAGGGCACTACTGTGCCAGGTTGTACAGTCGGTCGTCCTATACGGAGCTCCTGTGTGGTGTAAAGCCACGAAAAGGAAAAGGTATCAGAAGGTCTTAGACAGCTTGCAAAGAAAGTCTCTGCTGAGGGTGGCCAGTGCTTATCGCACGGTATCTACAAGAGCCTTGCAAGTAATAACGGCGATACCACCATTATACTTGTTGGCCGAAGAGAGGACACTGACCGCCATGGTCAAGCAGGCAATGCGATAAGCCGCGCTGAGGCTAAAAGGCTGACAGCAAGTAAGTGGCAAAGCATTTGGAACGAGACCACTGATGTCGGGCAGTGGACGAAACGACTAATACCGTCGATAAAAGAATGGGCGGAATGCAGTCATCGGCAGACGTCCTATTTCCTAACGCAGGCACTGTCTGGGCACGGGCCTTTTCGAGTGTATAGGAAACGGATAGGACGGGTGATGGACAAGAGATGTTTGCACTGCGAGGCGGAAGATACGGCCGAGCATGCCCTGTTTCTATGCGATCGATGGGGAGCGTACAGACAGGAGGCAAGTCAAAAACTAGATGGGGAGCTGACCCCAGAGACTATGGTCCCGCTGATGTTGTCCAGCGTAGAGGCATGGAACATCATACATGAGATAGTCAACAAAATACTCTCTGTAAAGGAGAAAGAGGAGCGGCTTCAAGGATAAATGAGGACTGGAAGTTATTCATAAATGTGTTTTAATCATTGCCTCATCTTGCACTGCGAAGAATATCGTTCACGATGATGCCCGGTGCAGATGGAGATATAACATCAGAGGTAAGGAAGAGGGAACGGGTTTTAGCCGGTCGGGCCGTGAGAACATGTCGGATGGACGTGGTTGCGTCCATTGGATATGTGATCAGAGGACTCAAGCTGGTTCCACGTCGGGCGGGCAGACTCTCTCTGACACTTCCGGGTGTGTGAGTGTTTTTCTGTCCTTGCGATCAAGCCGATTTCCTAAACCCTCTATAATAAAAAAAAACTATTGACAATGTAGAGGAAACACATAATGACTCACAAATATCTGATGAATTAAATCAATCTACTGACACCGTTGTGGAAACATCTCAGCAAAGAAGTGGAATAAGAAAGTCTCAAAATGAATCAAATAATAAAAATCATAATACATTATGGAAACGCCGTCAACGTGACAGTGAAAGAAATCGGACTAGGCGTATCACGGGCACATCCAGCGCGAATACCGAAAATGGCTTTGAAGGAGCCGATAGACGTTTATGGATCTACGTTGGGAGATGTAAGCCAAACTCGACCGAGGCGGCAGTTCAAGAGTATCTCCAAAAGAAGTCACCAGGTTACAATTTCACTGTAGTAAAACTAAACACTAAAGGATATCACCACTCTTATCGTGTTGAAGCGGATATTCAACTCAAGGATGTACCCTACAATGGTGACTACTGGCCAAAAGATGTGTTAGTCAAGCCAAACTCGATCGAAGCGGTAGTTCAAGAGTATCTCCAGAGGAAGTCACCAGGTTACAATTTCACTGTAGTAAAACTAAACACTAAAGGATATCACCACCCTTATCGTGTTGAAGCGGATATTCAACTCAAGAATGTACTCTACAATGGTGACTACTGGCCAAAAGGTGTGTTAGTCAAGAAGTTACAGTTTCCGAGAAATAAGAAAAACCACCCCCCCTAGCGAGCAGCGGGTTGAAAATCGGCTTTTTAAGCCAGAACAGTTTCAGGTACTGTAATGTTATAGATGTCAATTGTCAATCCATAATGAACAAGTTGAATCAAATGGATGTAGTGTTATCTGAACATTGCCCAGATATAATGTGTATAACTGAATCATTTTGTAACGATGTTAACATTTCCACTCTAAATTTTGACTCATATGTTATAGGTAATTTTTATGTTAGAAGAGATCATGTGCATGGTGGCGTGTTTATATTAGTGAAAAATTCAGTAACATGCCAGAAGATAAGTCTTATTGATGATCTCTCTGAAGACAAGCACTTTGAATGCTGTGCTATCACCTTTTCAATATCTACAGTAAAATATTGCATTGTCGTTATCTATAGATCGCCTAGTGGAAGCGCCGATATATTTATAAGTAAACTGTTATTTTGTTTAGATTTTTGTTGCCAAAACTTTGATTACATGCTACTCTGTGGGGACTTAAACATAAATTATAGCGCTGCTTCAGATCTCAGAGACTTCTTTGTAGATACTATTGACAGCTATAGTCTTATCGTTAAAAATAAAGATTTTACAAGAGTATGTATTGACAAAAATGGTCATAAGTCTGAAACAAAAATCGACTACTTGATAACAAATCTTCCAAATGAACTTTGTTATGAGGACGTTGTAATTTTAAACCTTGGTGATCATCTTGGACTACATTTCAAATTTATAGCAAATAGGAATAATGTTTCTGCAAAAGAACAACAGAATACTGTAACTTTCAGGAACATTTCCAAAGAATGCTTGAACCAACTGCAATATAACTTAAATATATCCCAGTGCCTCAATATTTCATATACGGGTAATGATGTTAATGAGTTTTTCAATAACTTTATAGAGTTGTTAACAGAATTTATAGATACAGCGTGCCCACTGGTTCAAAAAAAGTTCACTGGCCGGCGCAGACAATTATGGGTTACGCGACAGATAATTGACGCAGGTAACGAGCTTAAGAATTTATTCTGGCTAATGAAAAACAGCGATAGTGAACAAATAGTGGCCGAATACAAACTTAAAAGATATCAAAACGCCAAAGAAATTAATTCCGCTAAAAAGGCATGGTATCAAAACATCTTAGACAATAAAAGCGGTGCGAACAGACAAAAATGTATATGGAACATAGTTAGCGAAAAAACAGGCAAGCAAAAACTCAAAAGTATCTCAGAAGTGAAAATAGGCGGAAGTTCTGTGAAAAACGACATAGATTTAGCGAACTTATTTGGAAACCACTTTTCTAGTGTAGCTAGAAATGCGGTTTTTGAGCATTTTGGTGATCAACTTTTTAATGATTACACGGTTATGAACTCCTCAAGCACTAATTCATTTTTCTTTCATCCAGTGACTCCAAATGAGATAGTAGATACCATTCAGGCTCTTAAAGCAAGTAAAATCGGTTGGAATCGATCTTATACTGACAAAAATAATAAAATATATTGCTTGGGAAATATCCTGTCCATTAGCCGATATTACAAATACATCTATAGCTCAAGGAATATTTCCTGAAAAACTTAAATTGGGAAAATTGGTACCCATTTTTAAAAAAGGCGATCGATAGTTAGTAGAAAATTATAGACCTATTATGGTTCCAACAGTTATCTGCAAAATAGTAGAGAAAGTTGTCTATCATCGCATGCTCAGTTATATCCAAAAACAAAAAATTATTACCAGTTCTCAAAATGGTTTTTACCCCCGGCAGATCAACGGAGAGTGCATCATACGATCTGTTGAACTATATTTATCACCATTTAGACAACAAAAGATCCGTTGGAGCGCTTTTCCTTTGATCTGTCTAAGGCATTTGACACAATTGACGCCAATATAATAGAAAATAAGTTGTTTGCTTTAGGTTTTTCGTGGGAATTTTCTGATGTGGTTAAAATCATATTTGAGAGATCGAAAATGTATTGTTAGTCTAGATAACTTTTTGTCTGATGAGTTCGATGTTCAATTAGGGGTGCCACAGGGTTCAGTACTTGGTCCTCTCATCTTTATACTTTTTATTAACGACCTTCCACACTATATATCCTCAGATAGTATAGTCCTCTATGCTGATGATACTAGGATCACAGTCAATGCAGAAAATTCTACACAGCTAGAACAAAGGCTGAACTTAATAGCAGCTGAATTTACATCATGGTGCTGTCGAAGCTCACTTACTGTTAATCCTAACAAAACTGTTTGTCTTAATTTTCGTAATTTAGTTAGGGGAATCCAAAGACCGGCAGAAAGTCTAAACGTGATGATCGATTCAAGTAATATAGAACTCTCATGTAGTGCAAAGTTTCTTGGACTATACTTAGATGAAGACTTAACCTTGGCGAACCCAAATTGAAGATGTATGTAAAAAAATAAACAAAAGCTATTATGCTATGCTACAGCTAAGAAACTGTTTCGACACTCCTCAGTTAATTGATATATATTTTGCCTTAGTTTATTCCCATATTTCCTTTCACATAACTGCATGGGGCAATACCAAATAGAGTCTTCATTGCACAAAAGCGAGTTATAAGACTCATGTTTCGCTTAAGGTATAATGAATCATGTCGTCCGTATTTCACAAAATATAACGTATTAACGCTACCATCAATATATATTTATAAATGTATAATTTTCGCTAAACAAAATATAGATGTCTATTGGAAGAATTCGGATATACACAGTTATCACACTAGAGGTTGTGCATCGTTACGATCAGTGAAACATAAAACAAGTTTTTATGAGAACAGTCCTTTTTATATGGGATATAAGTTATTCAACTCCTTACCTACTGACATAAGGAATATTGGCAGTGATAAGTTATTTAAAGGACAGCTAAAAAGTTTCCTGCTTTCAAAATGTTTCTATTCAGTTACTGAATTTTTTACTGTATAGTTTGCATGCACGTATCTTCTATGCGTATTGTGTAGTATTATGTGTATGTATATATATGTAGATTTATGTGTGACTTTATAGACAGACTTTACTTTATAATTCATTTCCAATTTATATTTATACATCTTTATATTATTTAAGATTTTCATGTGACATATCCAATACCTTCAATGGTCTCAATGGATGAATAAAGTTATTATTATTATTATTAATAATATCTGAACGCATGTTACAAGCAGAATCTTGTACATGCGTATCCTTCAAGCTGTAAATCCCGTATTTCTCGGCGTATATGAACAAAAAAGATCTAAGAAAGGAGTAGCTGGCTGCAGAGATAACCTGTTGATTGGCCGCTGAGTCACACAGGACTCCGTGCAGTACCTGCGAAACCTTTATATGGCCTGGATCGACTATCGAAAGGCATTCAACACTACGTTTCATGAACCGATTGTACGGATGTTGGAATGTCTTTCGGTAGATGATCAAATAGTGCGATGCATCAAACAACTGATGCCGCTCTGGAAGACCCGGTTCACTATAACATCGGGTGAAACCAGGGTTCGTATAGAGTTGCTATCTTTTAAAGAGGCGCCTTCCAAAGAGACTCCTTGAGTTTCTTGCTCTTTTGCATCTTGCTACTGCCTTTGTCCGTAGCGCTGAAAAACATTTAAGGGATGCAGCTGTGGCACGCCTAATTACCGGAGGCTCAAGGTCATCCACTTGTTTTACACGAATGGCCTGGAAGTCTATGCCTCCGGTCAACGCGACTTAGAGCAGTCGCTGAGGGTAGTGCAGGAATACAGTCAAGCTATTGGTATGGAGTTCGTAACAGACAAATGTGCCATAGTTCATCTAAAAAGGGGACGTTGCGGGAATAGTGTAGATGAGGAACAGCTCGTTGATGGGAGCATCTTGCGACAACTGCATGCCGGAGATACTTATACCTACCTTGGAGTGGCGCAGCGTCACATCCAAGAGGCAGAATTGGTCAAAGAATGTCTCCGCCGCAAGTATTTGCACCCACTCCGGCAGATCTGGTCATCAGAATTGTCCGGTAAGAACAAAGTCGCTGCCACAAATATGTCTGCAGTCCCATTGTTGTTATACAGCTTTGGTGCTATCCTCTGCAAATTGGAAGAGCTGCGACAAATCGACATAAACACTCGCAAAAGGATGAATATGGAGGGAGGTCTATAGCCTAGATCCTCTGTCCTGCGGGTGGTATACCCGCGACACCTTAGAGGGCGTGGACTATTGAGTTTATAGCGTCCGTACAACAGAGTAGTACTGACATCTGCCTGCTATGTTACGAAGAGTACCGATCCCCTAATCTGCTTTGTCTGAGAGCACGATTTCGGGTAAAGGAGCCTGCCTTTTTAGAGCAGCAACACGGGCAGCCGAAGAACATAGTCTCACGCTCGACTTCACGCGGAGGTGTCAGCAGTCCGTTACGAAACTTGCTCCCGCACAGTTGAAAACCAGCATTAAAGTTGCTGAAGTCCAATTGCTTTTGAGGCTTCACAAAGACAATCCAATGCACGGAACCCTCTACAAACATCTAGATGAGCATCGTTTATCTGAGCAGTTGACCTTCTCCTCCTTAAGCTCTAGTGGGCTGAAGTCGGAGACTGAGAGTTCTATAGTGGCTTGCCAAGACCTACGTCTATCGGCACAACTCTATACTACAATTTAAGGCACTCATACGGTATAGATGAGACACCAGAATTTACTGGAACTACTCATTCTCCACGCTCGAGCTTATACAAGTAAATAAGCCAGACATAGTCCACATCGCCTACCAACAAAAGACGATGTTCGTTATCGGGTTCTCGGCACCTGCCGAGGGGAACATCGTCTCTAAGGGGGAGGAAAAGCGGGCCAAGTATCTGGATCTCCTCAAACAACTTCGCAGGCTCTGGCCGGATTACACTGTGAGTCTGCTAGTAATAGTCATTGAACGCCTGGATGGTATGAGGAATACGCTGCTCTCTGCACCTCAGGTGTGCCGTGCGGCGGCGCACATCTTAGCCGCCAGAATGCAGAAGGCAGTCATCCATGAGTCCCTTCGTCTGCTTAGGACGAACGATTCGCGGACCCAGTGATTGTTCACCTCACGGTGTGAGGAGTAGTCGCTGTATATTGGAACAGCACCCCAGTGTGTTGGAGCCGGGTTGCACATCTTTTTTGTTTTTGTTTTTGATATATAACCTTGTATTTATTATTGTGAAAAATATAAAGATCTATCTTCCGCAGTTGTCGATACTAGCTTGCAAGGACAATATTCTGCAGCATTTCATGTAATCAACATAAGCAGCAGTTCTGGTACAATTTATATGCTTACTTTATAAAGACCTCCTCCATTGATGACAAGGATATCCCATAACTTCTAATTCCCATGCTACTCGACTGGCTCTCTAACTGCTTTAACATTGCTTCGAAGGAAGATACACGATTTTCTGGTAATGAATACGACACCTCAGTATCAGTGTTTGTCATCATCTGGAACAACAAAGTTTAATGGTTTTAATAAATGTGATATACAAGGTGGTCCAATAAGCGCGCGGTGCTGTCTAACGGCCATACCGTTTAAACTAGACGAAAATGTTTTAAATAAAAAACG
Source organism: Callosobruchus maculatus (assembly GCA_951848785.1). Taxonomy (NCBI): domain Eukaryota; kingdom Metazoa; phylum Arthropoda; class Insecta; order Coleoptera; family Chrysomelidae; genus Callosobruchus; species Callosobruchus maculatus. The sequence continues at coordinate 40,914 of CATOUR010000520.1, forward strand.
TCTCCTTTCAAATGCCCTACATTTAGAAAATAATTTCAAAGATGGCGGACTGCCGGATATACCGGAAGTGGGTATCAACTTCCTTATTTTAAATAGAACACCCTGTATATTATTACGTTTTTGAATTCAGCATTGATTTTTAGGTCCACTTTGTTAACCATTGTTTATGTCTACGAAGCCTATTTTCGGAGTTATTCAGCAATGGACTAGTATCATGAATTTTATTTCTGGTTGCATATGATAGAATACGTCATAAAAAGCATTTCATTTTTTTCTCCGATTTTTTTGGGCCCCGGAAAGCCATGAAAATAAGGAAAATATTTGAATTCTTCTAGGACAGTGACGTCACTGCCCTATAGGCGAGCAGCCAATCAAAAGACAGATATGTGTGCTGTGTTGCCGCATTCTGATGGCGCGCGAAATGCCGGAGCTGTACGCGGGCTGGCTCATCTATCTTGTCTTCTGTTCCCATCTGATATGTTTTGTGGTTTAAATGTCCCGTGATCCGCAATTCCAGGGCTGTTCCAAAATACGGTTTCATCACCGTCCTAGAACTCAAGGCCATTTGGAGTATATCTCTGTATGCTTCAATAGAGGCTATTATTATCATAAAAAACTAAAAAGTGCAGCCCGGGCTCAGATACACCGAGCTGCTGTTCAATTACCCAGTGATTACTCCTCACACCGCGAGGTGAGCAATCACTGGGTCCCCAAATCGTGCGCCCTAAGTAGACAAAGAGACCCAAGGATAACTGCCTTCTGCATTCTGGCGTGTAGATGTGCGCCGCCACACGGCACACCAGTATTTTGCCCAGTGCAGAGGGCAGCGTACTCCTTGTTACACCTAGGGATCCAATGACCATAACCAGCAGACAGATTGTGTAGTCTGGCCAGAGCCTGAGAAGTTGTCCGAGCAACTCCTGATATTTGGTCCGCTTTTCCTCCTCCTTAGTAACGATGTTCACCTTGGCAGGCGCCTAAAACTCTATAACGAGCATCATCTTCTGTTGTTGGTCGAGAAGGACTATGTCGGGCTTGTTTTCCTGCACAAGCTCGAGCGTGGGGAATGAGTAGTTCCAGTAAATCCGGCATCTCTCGTCCTCCACAACGGACTCTATATCCCCTGGAGCGTATGGCAGCACCGGTGTCTCATCGATACCGAATGAGTCCCTTATTATCATTATCCTGATTTTACAAGTTTATCTCGCATGACAGCGGTAGCAACAAATGCTGACGGGCTGTGCCAAGTCAACACCTGAACTATTATTGATCGGAATTTAGGAAGGATCTTACAATATTACAAGTCTTCAGGATTACAGACCTTTGAAATATTTTGTGTAACCTTTCGTCCAGGCCTAACTGTCGTAGGTGTGGAGTAAAGTTGTTTGGTGTAAGGCCTGAGACCGACATAATGAGGAGAACAATGGTAACTTTGCTTTGCTTCCAGAGTCGTTTTATTTCTATCGCAAGGTCAATGTATTTAGTCCAGCATAGGTGTTTTGGATATTCGTATCGTTGGGAATGGCAATATTTAAATAGGTAACTTTGTCTGCCTTTGACTGAAAAACTATATCTGGCCTATTTCCTGGAATAGTCTTGTCTGTATGTATTTCAACGTCACAGTATAGTTTGTACTCATTGTTTTCGAGTACTGATGTCGGTGTGTAATTCTAATATGGTTATGTGTTTTCTATTAGCTTGTTTGTTGCGGCTAGTGCTTGATGTATGACTTTGGCTGCAGAATTGTGTCTAGCTGTATACTCAGTTCCAACGAGAGCTTTGCACGCGCTTGTTATGTGGTCTATTGTTTCTTTCTGTTGATGGCACTTTCTGCAGCTGTCGTCGGTCAGTTTCTAGAAAGAGCTGGCCATCCTGCAGCCAGGTGTGTGACTGTCTCTCATTAATTATTATTATGATATCTGACTTTCTAAGTTCCTCTCGCATAATTGCGGTAGCAACTAGTGTTGACGGGCTGTGCCAAGTCAACACCCGGACTACTATTGATCGGAATTTAGGGCGGATCGCACAATATTACAGGTCTTCAGAATTACATTTTGGAATGCTTCGTGTAACTTTTCGTCCAGGCCCAACTGTTGAAGATTTTGTTTAAACGTGTTTGGTGTAAGGCCTGAGACCGACATAATGATGGGGACAATATTGACTTTGTTTTGTTTCCAAAGTCGTTTTATTCCCATAGCAAGGTCGTGTATTTAGATATCTTCCCAGCGTAGGTGTTTTGGATATTCACATCATTGGGAGTGGCTATATCTATCAAATACGTAGTGTTGTCGGCCTTTGACTGGAAAACTATATCTCGTCTATTGGCTGGGATAGCCTTCTTGTCTATATGTATTTCAACATCCCAGCATAGTTTGTATCGATCGTTCTCGAGTACTGATGTCGGAGTGTAATTGTAATATGGATCTGTGTTTTCTATTAGTTTGTTTGTTGTGGCTTGGTGTATTACCTTGGCCGCAGAGTTATGTCTGGCTGTGTATTCGGTGCCGGCAGGAGTTCTTCACCCGCTTGTTATGTGATCTATTATTTTTTTTGTTGGTGACATTATCGGCAATTATCGTCTGTTATGGATGGACCTTTAATTACGTATTTTTTGTAGTTTCGATTTGCAATCACTTGGTCCTGGATGGCAAGCACGAAACCCTCCGTTTCTGGGAACAGCTGGCCATCCTGCAACCAGGTGTATGACTGTCTTTCGTTAATGTGGTCTTGTGTGACACGGTATCTATGTTTGCCGTGGAGCGCTTTCTGCGAACAGGTGTTTATTTTTTCTTGTTGTGATTGGGTGTGATTATATGTGTCTGCTACGTGATCTGGACAAGAGAGGTTATGTGGTGTATAGTTTTTGTCTGCTTTTACTATTGCTCCATGTAAGTTTGTTTGCTTGCTTTGGAAAAAATGTCTGAGTGTTTTTATTTGCCTTGTGTGAAGAGACTGTATGTCTATAATTCCTCTGTCCCCTTGTTTTCTGTATACAGTCAGCCTTGTAACGAAATTTTTGTTAATTTCGTTACACGTCGTCTGTGACTCCTTTTATAGATCAATTCTTACAGAATAATCTCCTATTGACAGGTAAATATATGTTTCTCCCTTATGCTTTGCCGTTACGCTATTAAAAGAACCACTTTTCCGCGCCTATTTGTTCTCTAGCCTGACTGAACTATATCTGGTTCTGATACGCAGAGCGACCAGGCCATACCTTCTCGCAAGGGTTGCCAATTGCCAACGAGAGAAGGATTATTACTCAGGGTTGCCAATGTAGGAGAAGTTAATAAATATAACTATTGCGTTATTTGTAAAAGTTAACCTGGCAAAGTTATTAGTTTCATTCTTTTAGTGCATTCCTCGTTCCCTATTATGAGTTTATTTTATTAATAATAGTAATTCTGTCCCGATTTGCAATTAAGACGATAGTTACTTGGAGGTTGGGTTGGTAGTACTAGATTGCTGTTGGCAGCACTGCCTGACTGGTGGATAGGACAGGGACAGTTGTCTATTGTAATCGTGAACATGTATGTGTTTCTAGAAGTTTCCAATTTTTTGTGATTTCCGCTGGGAGGTTATAAATTAGCTGGCTGACGACTTCTAGCTCTCTTTCGATCCCGACTCTCTTTCGATCCCGAGTCTCTTTCGATCCCGACTCTCTTTCGATCCCGAGTCTCTTTCGATCCCGGCGCTCTCTCGATCTCGACTTCAGCAGCAACAGGTCGGTTCTGTCCTTTTGGCCTTCCGCCATTTTCATGAATTAGTGACAATTTCATTCCCGTAGGGTTGGCTTTGAAGTTTATTCACTCTCCTTTCGCGAGATTTCTATTTGAAGTACCTAACCCAATAACATGGGCAATTATTTTTTGTGAAAATTCGGCCATTCCGACATTTTGGTATAATTCCGTACTGCGCTGTGCAACCAGCGAGTGATTTCGTGTTTTGCTAGCATTTTGCTGTTAATATTGAACCTTTAGTCTCTAGACTCGATATTGTTGATTTAGTTTCTTTTTCTAGTTTGGTTGTGAACGCCATACTGTGTTATATGTGTTTTTCAGCCCAAGTGTGTGCATCTGCTTCCCGAAGGAACTGACCTGGTACCTGGTGCTGCTGTCAATCTAAAGGAATACACGCCCTTTTCCACCTACTTCTAGACCCTGGAAGGATTCACAGGAGTGTGACTACAAGCTGTTCCTGCTACTTTGGATATAGAAGGTCCGTAAAATTTGCTTATTTCAATTTTGATCGCCATTTTGGCAGCTATCGAGCTATTTTACGTACTTTCGCATCTAGAGTTTGTGGTCACCTCCAAGTGTGACCTTCATTCCGCTTTTCCTTTTTTTGTTGCTCTTTTGTACATTTTTGAGAGAGAGAGAGAGAGAGAGAGCACACCTTTTTTTATTTGGTAGAGTTCTGTGTAAAAATTGCTTAGTTCACTGTTTCCGCCATTTTGGGCAACTTATGGGCATTTTTGCATAGATGTCTAACATTGTTCAGTATTGCCCCTTTCGTACATTTTTTTTGAGAGAGAGAGAAGCATCTTTCTTTATTTTGGTATAGTTTGATAGTTTTTGAGTGTGCTCACACACATTTTGCAAATTTTGAGCTGTAATGTTGCTGTATGAGTTTGACAAATTTTCCATCTTTACAACCGATACAGCCTACCGAAGTACATCTATGTGAGACTGAACGTACTCATAGATCTTTGTTTCGTTTGGAGCCATAGTTTTAACATTGAGAGTATTTATTGAAGTATAGTTGCTTGTACCTTGCAGCTTCTGTGCATATAGTTTATTTGATTTTGAGACATTTTAGTAAATATTTGTGGGCTTGATAATTCTTTTTGTGGCTGCACTACCTTTCAAGATTATAAATTTCTGGAGCACTAGAGCCGGCAGCAACTTAATAGAATCATAGCCTTGATTTCTTCTTAGATCAATTAAACTGCTTTGAACTTAAGTGAACTATAGCCTTGCTCACTTCAAGACTCATATTTTTAAGTTTTATTTTAAGTATTAGACTTGAAAGGCCTATCAAGTATCTAGGTTAGGTGATACTTTGTTGATACGATATTGGTACTTCATTTTAAAATTATATTCCTTTTGTATATGCAGATTCAGTTGTGAACCATTGTGGGGAGATATCTGCTATAGCTTTTGTGTCTAACTTTTAAGAGAATTTTAGTATAGAATTTAAGCATTTTGTAAGGGATCTTTGTTAAATTTAAACAGATATTGTACTTAATTAAGCTATTGGGATTTTGACTGTACAATTCAGAGGCCAAGTAGTACGCCTGAGCTTGCTTAACGATTTTGATCCTGGGGTTTCTCTATAGAGGGTCCACACACTAATCCTTCTCTTTTTTTTTATACTTTGCATGACGGCGGCCGGAAGTGGTAGCCGAGCCAGACCCAGATACCCCTCAGCCTGAAAAGGGAGAAGTCAAGCAGGAGTGGTCTGGCCTAAGAAACCTGAAGAGGCTGCCAGTCTGCAAAAGGGGACCCTCTGAAGGAGCCATCGGGACCCAGTACCATCTGTCTTAGCTGAAGCAAGCCAGGTTGTATCGTCCATCTAAGCCAGCAGTCCCCCTTTTTTTTGAAATAGTACATGTGAATACAACTCACTATTTATTTAATTATATTTTAAAATCAATATACTTGTTACTGTTTAATTCTCTTTTGAATTTTTCTACACCCGTCCCTTCAGTGTTTCTGGAGAGGTTGGGTAATTTCACTAACTTCCTTGGAGTTTGGAGGTGAAAACTCCTGGCGCCTCTTTTTTCTTGAAGTTTTTGAACCTTAGAGTAATCTCGAGTTAAAAGTTAGTGATTTTGCCTGACATCTCTTATAAGAGGAAAAGAATAAGTTGCCAAGGATTCACGACCCACCGTAAGTAAACTGAGCGGCCCAAAGGCACCCCAGTTACTGCCAGCTTGAAGGTCTCAACTTAGTTGGGACTTTCAATCTAGCTTTACAGCCTTCCCTTGCACGCATTGGGATGTGACATTCTGTGTTTCGTGAGTTCTGTTCACATGAGTGTGTGTGTGTCACTTGATGATGCCAAAGGAATACGTGAGTATTGGTATTGCAAATGTGTTAATTGCTTTTTCAGGTTTCTAGAATTCAATTTCGTTTTCAGTAGCCTAATGAGGCGGTCTCTAAATTCTTGTCTAAGTTGCGCCTTGACTTGTGTGTGGTCTATTTTAACATTCTGATTGAAACACAGGTACTTGTACGCTTCGTCCTTGCCAACGGCCGTTTCTCTCTATGTTATTTTATTTACATACAAGTCTTTCCAAAAATATAATCTAATAAGGTGACAAGCAATTTGGAGGTTCCTCCTTGACACATCATGCCATTTGTATTTAAACCACAGCTAACCTCGGGTTAATCTTCGGCTCTTGTAAGCTCCTGTTAAACTTGGAGTGGAGGCTAAGTCTGCATCGTACAACGGACGTTTTGCAGTTGAAGGTTTAACGTCGGCTTAGTTTAAACCGAAGCTTCTGCTTGCATTGTTCAAACCGGCCCTAAGACAACAAGTTAATCCTTCTGCATAAAAATAAGACGCGCTCGAGTATTTCAAGGTCACAGTTTATTTATACACTTCCAAAAATCAGTCGTGTTTTTTTTTTCTCACGTCCAAATCGTCAGGTATTTAAATAGGACATTTTTTTTGGGTTCACGTTAAATTCACTTCGAATATCTGACGAGCTCGAATAACTTTGTTTTTTTTTTGTTGACCTCTTTTTACAATTAGTTGTAAACTATGAATGTCTGACGCGCTTGAGTATTTCAATGTGACTTTTTTTGTGTAGAAAGACGCGGCATAGAAGAGGTCTCCATGTAATAGTACTATAGTTTATTTGTTATGAACGTACATCATACATATATATTATACATCATACAAATAAATCAAGCCATCGTCCCGCGAGAGCAATACCCTGTATGCGGCCATCAACTCAGTGTCAATTAAATTTTACATACAAGAATATCCGTTCTCCATGAATCCTCTTGATAATCCATTATCATGTAGTATACTCATCCACAGTTGTAGTTGTGGGTGCTTCTTACAACTGATTATTCTTGTACCTTACCAATTTTCTATAAGATTTTCTAGACGTCAAATTTTGATATTATTATTTCTGAAATTGACCATAGGCTCCGCTTAAATATTCAAACGGGTGTTAGCTAAAAACCGAGAGGAAGGTCATGGCCAAAAGGCCTTGCGAAACAGTTGAGGCTACTGACGTTCAAACGTGAAACAAGAGTTAGAAAGTGCTGTAACGAAAGCTTCGGTTTTTCAATTGTCGTATAGCGAAAAATGTGCCTTCTCCACATAATAACTTGCAGAAACTATTGGTCATTATTTGCTTCATCATGATACTATTTTACATGGTAAGAGAGTGAGGAGATATCTTTACCTGTACTTCAGGGACAGAAGATTTCAGCAGTGCCGTAATTTTTGGTACATCGCATCTTGGCCCTTTGTCAATGACGAGTATGTACCCACTACCATAGAGTTTCTTAAGGAAAAAACTTGATCCACAACACTTCAGTTCCCCTCCTGCCATAATGGCTATGCGATCTCCCAGTACGTCAGCTTCATCCATAAAGTGAGTAGTTAACAGGATTGTCTTACCTGGAAAAGGTCAGTATTACAGTTCATTTCAAACTAGTGCAGGCGGCAGAGCTTGGGAACCTGAGGTTACCACTGTTACCTTGCAGCGTTTTAATGGACTAGTATCATGGGTTTGAAACAATGATTAAATCATTATAATTTCTTAGTGTACCCAAAAATACGTGTACTGACGCATTTCGCTACTCTCTGTATCATTTTGTTTACCAGTAATTCCATTGTAAAGTTTAAAAAAGGGAATTCAAGTTTAGCCGATTAGTGCGAAGCGCACCTGTGTCAGCAGTGCATTGTTGCCTGGTCAACTTTCAAATCGCAATACTGACCCAATTTTTCACGAAACAAACTATAGTATTTTGTAATTATTTGTCTACCACCAAGGGGATGCCCTGGGGTGTTTTATGTCTTGGCTGTGTCACATGAAGAAAGGTTCTATGAAAAAAAGCTTTGTTTTGTGTATTATGCTGTTACTTGTCAAGTGAAGTTGAACCTGACCCAATAATTTTATGAATTGAATTATTAAATACTCATCACGCCTTACTGCCGTATTATCTCTACCCAGGAAACACAAACCTCTCAATCAAGTGTCAACTACGTTAGTAAAGTCTGCTTCACTGCTCGCGTATATAAAATTATATTGTTCTTCGAATGTGTACAGGATCACACAAAAGCATGCATTGAATATTGGATACTGACGATTATTTTTATTTTCAGATAATGAAATGGAAGAAGAACTTAACCGTCATATATTCTTTGTTGTGCAATTGATAAAGGAGATATGTCCAAAGGACATGCACATTACTGTTGCAAAGATATAATGTTGGATTAGGATTACTTTACTCATCCTTGTTGGTTATGAGAAACTATGTAACTTTATAAAAAACGTAACAAATACCGAAGAAGAATATTCTACAGTAGAAACGGAAACAAGTCAGGATTTCAGACGAAAAAGATGAATACAGCCAACGCGCCCCACAACGAATGACGTGCCAACCTTAACCTAGATCACGGTCAACGAATCACAGATAAATAAAACTAGAACACAAGACAGTATAATTCAGTACGTACCACCTTGGGGCCTGGCCACATCTCCAGTCTCCACGTCACGACGACGTCAACGTGACCCGACGTGTGGCTAGTAGGGTCGATTTCATCAACAGGTGCATTTTAACAAAGGCTTTGACCAATCAGAGCAGATGCGTGTTCTTGGATGGGCTGCTCTGATTGGTCAAAGCCTTTGTTAAAATGTGCCTGTTGATAAAATCCAGCCTACTAGCCACACGTTGACGACGACGTTCGATGTGACGTTTCCACGTTGACGACGTCGTGACGTGGAGATGTGGCCAGACCTTACGATCAGGTAGAACGGCAACACGGCACGCAAATGCGTCCTCCGATGTACTGCTCATTAATTCAAATATGTTTTACTCATTTTCCTGGCTTTCCCGTGTCCAAAAAAATCGCGGAAAAATATGAGAAGGATAAAAAATTCATGATACCTAGTCCATTCCCACACCTTATGTAATGTACTGTCCATGTAATGTACTATCCATGTACAGGGCATCCCATTTTGGGAGTTATGGAGTATTTCGGTTATTCTTGAAGATAGAGAATTGCGGGTTTCATGATAGTGCGTGTGTACTTTGTGTCATTTTTTAGCTATGAAGCAAACATACATTTTTTTGAATGGAACACCATGTATATTACTTTTTACGTCAATTGGAAATTACTTAAGCTTTTAAAAATATATATTAGTATCAATTTATTTTGAAAATCAAGCTCAAAATTTGATTTTTTTTCATTTTTTACTTTATTTGCAGCAGTAGGCCATGGCTAATCAATTAAAAACAATGTCGTAAAACAATTATTATCAGTACTTTGACTGTGGAACTCGTTGACAGAAAAACACCATTTAATTTTTGAAAGAGCCCAACACGGGCGCTTTGGGTTGTGGTATTGTGTTTTATTTTAGGACAACGAATCTCCTACTTAATTTATGCTTACAGCACGTTGTCGTTATATATCTAGAGGACATACCAGAAGTAGTCTAAGATATTCCCTTCGCATATTATAATAATTCATTCAGCATTCAGCAAGATGCTACCCAACTCAAAACTCTGGACTTTTAAGACTATTTTCAGATGACAACTTAAATGATATCAAAAGAATAAGAAAAATGTGCCAGTTTTGCATTCGAGATAATGGTCACTAATTTGAGCAACATCTGTAAGAACGCTTGGACTTTTTTTAATTTTTGTTATATCTTCTAAGTACAGATTATAATATTATGTTAATATTCTTTAGATATGATGTTTCGTTTTGATTGATGAAATAATGGACTAAGTAGTATTTATTGAACGTTATTACAAACAATAGTTGATAATGTATAAAGCACATTTAAATAATTAAGTTTCGAAGTATTCAGTATCTTGTATCTTAATAATTGTTTACTTGGATATTGTTTTTAATAGACTAGTCATTATGATATTAATATCATAAGAATCGATGTGTCATTTCCGTTAGTCTGTCGGTATATCAGCGTCTGTTGACAATTTTCTACCCGCGTACCAACGTACGAGTGGCCCAAGATATATTCCTAGATACCTTATACCGTTTAACCTGTCAATTTTACTTTTTGTGTTATTGACGCTTGACGTAATATTATTGAAAGAAGGCAAATACCTGGAATAGGATGGAAACGGTAAAAAGTGTTTTAGAAAAGTTGGTTGTCAATTTTTTTTGAGTAAGCTATTGAATTAGTTAACTTTAAAGTTTACGTATGTATAGGAAGTAACGGGTCACTTGAGGTCATTTTATACCTGTCCTATGCTTCAGCAATAAATCCCACAGTTTCCTCCTATTATTAGGATCCAGCCCAGATGTTGGTTCATCCAACATCACAATTTTCGAGTTTCCACATAGTGCAATGCAGATACAAAGTTTTCTTTTCATTCCCCCTGAAAGGCTCTTTGCTTGTTTTTTTCTCTGTAATGGAAAAAAATCATATTAGGTATTGCATTTATTTAATTCCTTACCATAAGTAGCACAGGTAGTATTAACTTGAGTCGAAAATGCTTTGTTTTACTTTTAATTCCACTCCGATAGATGAGGGGAGTACTGTGATCGCAAAATTTTTGGATTTTGAGATCATACGCCTTTTGGGCGTTTTATGGTGTCTACATAACAAAAATCCACGTCACTCGTTTCCGTCGATCTGTCTGTTGCCGATTTTCTATCGTCCTAATCTCAGTACCCCGCTGCATGGATTGTTATAGAATTTGGGTATCGATATGCTGTAGGGTGTACTAGGTAGTGCTTGTTTAACATACTACTCGCAAGTGAAATCCGAACACTGAGAAAAAAAGCATTGCGGTTTATGACATCCCATACCTTTTCAATTGACGATAAATTGGGTGATCGTGGAGGCCAGGAGAGTACCCTGAGCTCAGCTTCCTATAAGAACCTCATCGATACCCTTGTCATATGAGGACGTGCATTATCTTGCTGGGAGGAACCCCCTTCGAGGGCCTCGGACATAATGGAACAGCAATTGAGGTTTTGAATTAAGAAAAAAAATATATTTCTTTTGTGATAAATCGAAAAGATCATATATAAGTTTTATAACAAAACTGTTTTTGTTTTGTTTTTTTCGCAATAATTCAAAAGTTATATCGAATTAAAAATGGGTTTTTGAATCGAGTATCGAAAACACGCCGACGGCTCCCGAACCCGTGTGACGTAACGATGGCGGTTAAGATGCTCCTTTGACCAACGACGTCCTACATCGATACTAGATTCTAGATTCCCAGCCAATCGTGAAAATACTTGCTAGTAACTAGTGTATATTTGTTGCAATATAGCCGCTGAATGAAGTTTGCAGCTCGAAAACGACCTCTACGATCGAAATAAATATCTTTTTTGAATGTTTGAAGTCAGATTACAGATTCCCGTAAGTAAGTACCTAATCAAATATGTCTTGTTGAAACTATCTGGTGCATGTTCGGCTGGCCTAGTGGTTAGGGTGTTGGTTAATGGATCCGTTGGTCTATGGTTCAAAAGCTCAGCCTGTCGATTTTTTTTTTATTTTTTTTTTATCAAATAATTCATTCATGTGCTTTTTTGCACTTGTTACGTACATTTTTTTCTACGATCAACATAAATATGTTTTTGAAACAAATTCCATCAGACATATTACTTGCACTGCATAGTGCAAAAACTAAGTACAGGACGCGGTGGACAATTCAAAAAATCAGTGCAAATGGTGTTTGTCCGTCAATATCAATCCCCAATATTTTTTTTTACATGTAATAGTTGGTTAATAAAACAAAATCCATTCATTTTTTAAGTTTTTAATATAAACGTAGATGCTTTTCTGTTAAAATGTTTGTTAGTAATTTCATCTTATATGAAATGAATCCAATTTTTTTAATAGATTATTAATATGTACATCCCAACGTAAGTGTGAGTCTAAATATATTCCTAGATACTTTATACTTTTTTTCTATGTTCGGGACTAAAAAATATAGTTTTATCTTTGTTTACTTGAAGTGTTAACTCTTATGTAAAATAATTAGACTTATATTTATTATCATATAAGTATTTATTATCAATAGTAATATTAAATAATAAAATAATTATTTTAAGTTTTGGTCAAGAAGATAATTGTAACATTGAAACTCATAAAAGAATAAGTTTTGTTTGTTTGCATTGCGTTTATATATTTTTGTCTGTTAAATTTTTATGAAAATTTGATTATTAAGCTTCATTGCTCAAAGTTAAATAAATAAAGATACCAAGTGATAAACAGAAGACTGTTGTGATTACGAGTTTGAGTTACTTTATGTTTATATTAAAAACTTAAAAAATGAATGGATTTTGTTTTGTTAACCAACTATTACATTTAAAAAAAATATTGGCGATT